>JAHLJS010000007.1:95174980-95193315 GCA_038502445.1 Eremochloa ophiuroides | reverse complement strand
AGTCCAAGCCCTCCTATGTGCCCTGGAGACTAAAGCAGATAAGACAGAGCTGACATTCAGAGATGTGCCAGTAGTCTGTGAATTCAATGACGTATTTCCAGAGGAGTTGCCAGGAATGCCACCAGATAGAGATGTGGAGTTTGTTATAGAGCTGATGCCAGGGACTGCACCGATTGCCAAAAGACCCTACAGAATGTCGGCTGATGAGTTGAAGGAACTCAAGAAGCAGCTGGGAGAATTACTGGAGAAGGGTTTCATTAGGCCAAGTGCTTCGCCCTGGGGATCTCCCGTTTTGTTTGTCAAGAAGAAGGATGGCACGATGAGGATGTGCATTGACTACCGGAATCTGAATGCGGTTACAGTCAAGAATAAGTACCCATTGCCCCGCATCGATGATCTGTTAGATCAATTGAGTAAGGCCAAGTACTTCTCAAAGATCGATCTCCGATCAGGGTATCATCAGATGAAGATTAGGGAAGAAGATATCCCGAAGACTGCATTTGTCACTAGATATGGACAATATGAGTGCACAGTAGTCTCATTTGGACTCACTAATGCTCCGGCATACTTCATGAACATGATGAACAAGGTCTTCATGAATGAGCTAGACAAGTTTGTGGTGGTATTCATTGATGATATATTGGTTTATTCAGCCACAAAAGAGGAACATGAACATCATCTGAGGACCGTATTGGAGAGGTTGTCTCGCAACCAGCTATACGCCAAATTCTCCAAGTGCGAATTCTGGCTTGAGGAAGTTGCTTTCCTTGGACACGTACTGTCAGGAGAAGGAGTCGCAGTAGACCCAGCCAAAATTGAAGCTGTGAAAGAGTGGGAACAACCCTGTAATGTGTCAGAAATCAGAAGCTTTTTGGGACTTGCAGGATACTATCGCAGATTTATTGAGAATTTCTCCAAGATTGCAAGACCCATGACCAACTTGCTGAAGAAAGAGAACAAGTTTATATGGACTCCTGAATGTGAGAAGAGTTTTCAGACCTTGAAGGAGAAGCTCACTACTACACCTGTACTAGCCCTGCCCGATATTCACAAGGATTTTGTTGTATATTGTGATGCCTCTCGGCAAGGTTTGGGCTGTGTACTAATGCAAGAAGGAAGAGTGATAGCTTATGCCTCAAGACAGTTGAAGGAGCATGAGCAGCGATACCCAACTCATGACCTAGAACTTGCAGCCGTGGTACATGCACTCAAGATTTGGAGACACTATCTGATAAGCAACAAGTGTGACATCTACACTGACCACAAGAGCCTGAAGTACTTCTTCACACAGGAAGATCTGAATATGAGGCAACGCAGATGGCTGGAACTCATCAAGGACTATGATCTTGAGATCCATTATCACCCAGGAAAGGCCAATGTTGTCGCTGATGCACTTAGCCGCAAAAGCTACTGCCATACCCTCATCACCAACTCTATGCCACCTGAGCTCAGGAGAGAGTTCGATGCATTCCAGCTCGAGGTAGTCTCCTATGGCATGCTAAATGAGCTTCGTGTCGAGTACAATCTCACCTCACGAATCCGTGAAGCACAAAAGAACTGTCCTGAGATAGACTATATCCGTGGTTTGATGAAGATAGGAAGAGGCCCTGAATACCGAGAAGATGAGCAGGGAACTGTATGGTACAAAGATAGAATCTGTGTACCGACGGATTCAGCGATACGAGAAGAGATTCTGTCAGAAGGGCATGACTCCAAATATTGCATTCACCCAGGGTCAGCCAAGATGTACCATGATCTAAGGAAGCACTTCTGGTGGGAGAATATGAAGACAGACATTGCAGGGCATGTAGCCCGATGTGATACATGCAATAGAATCAAGGCCGAACATCAGAGACCAGCAGGGTTGCTACAACCAGTTGAGATACCAGAATGGAAGTGGGAGTGCATATCCATGGACTTCATAATAGGACTGCCCCGATCCGAGCATGGATATGATTCTATATGGGTAATAGTGGACCGTCTAACCAAAGTTGCACATTTTATACCGGTCAAAAGGAAATATAGAGTCGAAAAGCTAGCAGATCTATACGTATCAAACATTTTGAAGTTACATGGGGCACCTCTGAGTATTATATCTGACCGAGGCTCACAGTTTGTATCACAGTTCTAGAAATCCTTGCACAAGTCCATCGGAACCAAGCTCGACTATAGCACCGCATACCACCCGCAAACGGATGGGCAAACAGAAAGAGTGAACCAGATTCTCGAGGACATGTTACGTGCTTGCGTATTGAGGTACAAGGAAGGATGGGAGAGCTGTCTACCCCACGCCGAGTTCTCATACAACAACAGCTATCAAACAAGCCTCAAGATGTCACCGTTTGAAGCATTGTATGGGAGACCCTGTAGGACCCCACTAATGTGGTCAGAACCAGGTGAGAGGACATTCTTCGGTCCTGCTAAGATTGTGGAAGCAGAAGAAGGTGTTGCCCAAGTAAGAGAGAATTTGAGGATTGCACAGAGTAGGCAAAAGAGCTATGCAGATAGAAGACGTAGAAAGCTTGAGTTCGAGGTTGGGGATTATGTCTACCTCAAGGTATCTCCACTTCGTGGCACTGTCAGATTCCACGTAAAAGGGAAATTGGCACCAAGATATGTTGGGCCATACAAGATCTGTAAAAGGGTTGGAAAGCTTGCTTACAAGCTGAAACTACCGGAGGAATTATCTGGAGTACACCCCGTGTTTCATGTCTCGCAATTAAGGAAGTGTTTGAAGCTTCCCGAGGAGCAAGTTCCTACAGATGCATTAGACCTACAAGACACACTTGAATACAAGGAACATCCGATCAAGATCTTGGCACGGGATACCAAAGAGACGCGAAACAAAACCATTCCGATGTGCAAGGTACAGTGGAGCAATCACACTCAAAGGGAAGCTACGTGGGAGAAAGAATCGGACTTGCGGATTATGTTTCCTTACCTCTTCGATGGGTACGTTAACTCTGAATCTCGAGGTCGAGATCCTAATGAGGGGGGAGGACTGTAACAACCCTAAAAATCCACACAATCTAAAAATCCCAACCAATTAAAATTTTTCATTTATTTATTGTGAAAACCCATTTTTCTTGTGCAAGCATATAGGTTTCATTATGAAATGGGTAAATAAAGGAGTGTAGTTTGCATTTTAATTCCAATCACATAGAATAATAACTTATGCATCACATTTGGGATTTATTGCAATTTATGTTTGTATTTACTCAATAAATTAAAATGGGCAATATACGTATATATACACTAAACTGAAAACAGAAAAGGAGAAAGAGAGTTCGGCCAGCAAGCCAGCCCGAGCCCGCCCGACCTTCCTCTCCTCATCTCACCGCGCGCGGCCCACGTCGCGGCTCGGCAGCGCACGCGCGCGACCGGCACACACGCGCTCGCGCTCGCGCTCGCTGCCAACCCGGCCCCGCCTGTCAGCCACTCTCGCCCCCACTGTTCTTCTTCCTCACGAAGGCGACGCGCCTGCCGGGGGTGTCGCGCGAATGGCGTGACCCCGGTCCCACAGCCGACAGCATGGCAGAGCCCTGGACCCCGCTGTTCCCCTCCTGTCCCCTCCTTTCTTGGCCGCCAAGCGAACCCGCGCCCATCCGGAGCCCTAGATCCACTCGAGCCACGGCCCTTCGATCGGCCGAGCGCAATCGGGACCGTTCGCCATTGGAGACTGGCCAAGCTCGCCTATAAATTGGAGCACCCCGAAGCCTTACCCTCATTTCCCCTCGCCGCCACCGCAGCACAGACCGGCACACCGCACAAACCAAGAGAGAGAGCATAGGAGAAGGGCGGAGCAGAGGAGAAGCTGCCGGAGCGCCGCCGCCGCGGAGCACGCCGGAGCCGGACACGGAGGAGAAGCCGAGCTGCGGACGAGGAGCGGCACGGCACTGCGATCGCTCTGCACGGCTCCGACTCGCCACTGCACCGCCATCCTAGCTTCACCGACACCACGGTGAGCCACCGCACGCCATGTCCGAACCTTGCCCTGCTTTTGCCATGGCGTTCCACCCTCGGGACGCGCAGGCACGAGCCTATACCGGCTCGGGAAGATCACCTGCACCATGCACTCACTCGACCAGCCAAAACCCCCGGATTACAAGCTTGCTAGACCGAGAACGCAGCACGACGCGTTCTCGGCGGAGCGCGCTCACCACCGACGCGTTCCGACGCCGAATCACCCGTTCCGAGCAATCCGACTAGCACCCGTACAGGTTAGAACATCGTGGAGCACCGCCACGACCCCCTTGAGCTAGCTACGCGGATCTAAGCGCTAGAGGAAGCCTGAATCGCCTTGGCCGCGTGCGCCGCGACCTTACCGGAGCGCCGCCGCGAGCCGTAGCCAAAAGAAGGTCATGCCGTGGCTAAGTTCGCCACCAGAGTGTTGTATGCCTCTCTGGCCTCACCAATTTGACAAGACCGCATTCGATTGAACCAATACTTGGTCGTAGCCGCGATGCCGCCTTCCGCCGTCGTCGGCGACACGCCGCCGCCACAACCGAGCACCTTGGAAAGCTCGGTAGCCAAAAATTGGTAGTTGGTATACCATCGCCATAGACCCTGGACGCGTATACATCTCCAAGAAGACCTCCTTAGCCCCGCCGGAACCTCACCGTCGCGACGACATCGCCGCCGACAGGTTCCGCCTCGCCTAAAATCCGTTCCGAGTACCCCGGTCGCCTCGCGCTGCGGAGAAAGGCCGCCGAGGTTCGCCAAGTCTGCCTCGGCACCGCCGCTAGAAAGCCGAGCCCTGCCTTGCCGAAATATGGTCATCACCGCCCTGTCATCGTCCGCCGCACCGGAGAGACACCGCCGCCTTGAACAGACGCCCTGGAACCCTGCTAGCACCGAATCTCCGATTCGCCCGAGCCTTCCCAGGAGAGCTCGGGAGAGCAGCACCCTCGGCGCACCAAATCTCCGATTCGCCCGAGCCTCCCCAGGAGAGCTCGGGAGAGCAGCCCTTCGGCGCCCAAATTTCCGATTCGCCCGAGCCTCACCGGGAGAGCTCGGGAGAGCAGCCCCCTCGGCACCCAAATGTCCGATTCGCCCGAGCCTCCGCAGGAGACCTCGGGAGAACGGCACCCTCGGCACCCAAATGTCCGATTCGCCCGAGCCTCCGCAGGAGACCTCGGGAGAACGGCACCCTCGGGCACCCAAATTTCCGATTCGCCCGAGCCTCCGCAGGAGACCTCGGGAGAACGGCACCCTCGGGCACCCAAATTTCCGATTCGCCCGAGCCTCCGCGGGAGACCTCGGGAGAACGGCACCCTCGGGCGCACCAAATCTCCGATTCGCCCGAGCCTCCCCGGGAGAGCTCGGGAGAGCGGCACCCTCGGCGCCCCGAATCTCCGATTCGCCCGAGCCCCGCCGAGCTAAACCGAGCTACCCCCGACCACCGCCGAGCTCCGCCGAGATACCCCCAACCACAGCCGAGCTACCACCGACCACCGCCGAGCCACGCCGAGCTACGCCAACTCCGGCAACTCTCTGGGAACCAGCATCGAACACCTGGACGACCATCGGGTCTGTGTTCTGTTGAGGCGCCACATGCCGCACTACAGGACCCGCGCGCCACATCCCGAGCTGCCCCTGATTAACCGACCAGTTTTCCCATTTTCAGAAAATAGGATAATCTTTGGAAATTCATAACTTATTCATACGATGACCAAAAATTGCGCACCATATATCAAAATTCTCAGGAAAATGAGATCTACAATCTAAGACTATGTTTGAGTGCATTTGGCTCTTTGTTTTATTGGATTTTTCTGAAATACTCTATAGGAGTCGCTGACGCGACTATTTCGTGTTCGATTTCAGAGCCGGAGGAGGATCTGACTAAGGAAGACGACCACGAGTACTTCCAAGAGCTAGGAGACGACTACGAAGGTGCCACGTCCCACCAAATCCTTAGATCCTATTACGCATTGCAAATGACATTGTTGCTATTGCTTTATGATTATGTATGGATTGGTTGCATGGTAGTATATTTGAATTCCCTGCCTTGATAAGACTTTACCCTGCTATCCGCTGTTAGGTTAGCTGCTGCTTATTTTACTGTTACTCTTCCACTACTTACTACTTGCTATATGCTATGTGGTGGAATTGGGACGGTGTATATCTGATTATAACTACTGGGAGAGAGTGCTGCGTGCGTCTTGGGTGCGTGGTAAGGGTTGATGTCGACCAAGTGGGATGTGAGACGAGCCCATGGGGCAAGTCGTGCCGGGGGGTGCAACCTGGGCATCCCCAAGCGAGATACCTGTGGCGGGTAAAGTTGTTGAGGAGGTTCCGGGTGGGATAGCCTTGGTGGTTTGAAGCCCGTGAACGGAGGTGCTGTGATGGCACGGGGAGAGTATCCCCTAAGTGGAGATGCCTGCTTGGTCAAACCTAGGATGGACTAGTTTCAGGTTCATGGGAATCCTTTTCTACTCACTCGCTTCTAATGGGCGGGAGACGGCTGGACTACTTGGTAGGACGGTGCCACTACTGCTAGGTTGAAAGGTGATAAGGGTGGGCGGAGACGGTCGATGGGTTCCCGTTCCGTCCTAGATGCACAGTACCACTGGATGGGCCCGGTACTGTGTCTCCCAGTCTCAGCATAACGGTGTAGGATCCGGAATATCCCAGGGCTGAGTGGTAGGGTGGCATCGACCTAGGCAAGCAAGCACCCGGAATTCTGCCTAGGTGTTTGCGCAACACCTATGATGGCTAATCTTGTGGGTAGTGAAACCTCTGCAGAGTGTATGGTTGATCGATCGATACATATGCCAACCTGTTGGCTATGGACCTTTCCTGTGAAGCTTCTACTAGTGTAGTGAGTGTTCTCTTCTCCCCCTGGATGACATTTTTCCGGCAGTGTACCCGTTGTGGTAGTGTGCCGCTGAGATAGGCCCGAGAGGGAGTTGGGCCTGTCGAATGAGAGTGAGGTGTGGGTAAGTGAGGTGTGGTGATGGGAAAAGGGATGATGGTGTTAACTGGTGATAAAACTTGACTAATTAAAACATTGATTACAGCTGCATAGGAAAACCTCAGCCTATAGGTCTGCTTGTATAGCCTTGCATCCACTTTCCACAAAGCAAATGCTGCATAGGTGGGCTCCATGGCCAGTACAAATCGTACTGATAAATTTGCTGTCAGGTGACAAGAATGAGTACGACTTCGAGGGAGATGATGACGAGGAATAGGGTCGCGTGCTACACTCAAGTTGGCCGTGAAGGATGAATCGCTTCCGCATCTTCCAAAGCTTCTCTGATTGTTGATTCCGCCAGTGTGGCGATGTAATAAATATTTATGTAAGACTTATTTATCGTTGTATGGATCCTGGTGTCAACTGAGATATGGGTAATTTCATGGATTGTCCCAAGCAATCTGTTGAATTACAATTCGAGCCTGTGGATTTCCCTTCGTGGAAATCGAGGTCGTTTCACTCAAGGAAGATGGTACTGTGGGTCCAATAGAGCTGCAGAGGAGATTGAAAGATGCACACAAGATTCATGTGTCCTACAAGAGAGTTTACAAAGGTAAACAGCTTGCAATGGATAAGATTTATGGGCCCTGGGAAAAAAGTTTTGATAACCTGTATAGACTTAAGGCCCAACTAGAAGAGTGTAGTCCTGGATCTATCCTTGTCATTGATAATCACACCATCAATAACAAGATTAGGTTCAACAGACTGTTTTTTGCACTTAAACCATGTGTAGAGGGATTCCTTAGAGGTTGCAGACCATACCTAGTTGTTGATAGTACTTTCTTGACTGGGAGGTTTAGAGGTCAGTTGTGTATTGCTTGTGCAATAGATGGGCACAACTGGATGTACCCAGTTGCTGTTGGTGTCATAGATTTAGAGACCAATGAAAATTGGGTGTGGTTCATGGAAAGATTGAAGGAAGCAATAGGTAACCCAGATGGCCTAACATTCCACACAGACTGTGGTCAGGCAGTTATGAATGGGGTTACTGCAGTTTTTCCAAATGCTAAACATAGGGAGTGTATGTATCACTTAGTACAGAATTTCAAGAAGAGGTACAGTGGGAAGGTGTTTGATGACCATTTGTGGTTTGCTTCATATTCATGGAGCCCTTACATGTTTGAGAAGTACTATCAAGCTATGGCAGATGCTAAGCCAGAAGCCATGAAATATCTTCAAGAAAATCACACGAGACTGTGGACAAGGAGCCAGTATAGGACACTGTCCAAGGTTGATTATGTGACTAATAATCTGGCAGAGTCATTCAACAACTGGATCAAGCCTGAGAAGGGAAAGCATCTGGATGACTTGCTAGATACTATTAGGCAGAAGATCTTGATCAAATGGAATCATAGGAAGAGGGTTGCCATGCAATTGGAAGGAAAGATTTTGCCTCATATCATGCAGAAGCTGAGACAAGATAGTTTCAACTTAGACATTGAAGTGATCACAGCCTCTGCTGATGGTGTGGCAGAGCTCTGTGCAAAGGGAACCACTGGGTTCAGGTTTGTGGTCAGCCTACCTGAGAGGACATGTTCATGCAGGGTTTGGCAGGGGTCTGGAATACCATGCAAGCATGCAATAGCCTACATCACGTCTATCCCAGGCCAAAGACTTGAAGACCATGTAGATGATTACTTCTCTGTCAGCAGATTCAAGCTTGCATATGAGGGTTCCATCCCTTGTATTCCTGACAAAACCATGTGGCCCAAGCCCTCACATGGCTTCTTCATGCACCCTCCATGCCTTAAGTCCACAGGAGGTGGAAGGAAGAACAGGATGAAGGGCGCTCTAGAAGGAGGGAGCAGGAAGAAGTCAAAGAAGCATCAGTGCCCCATCTGCAAAGAGTTGATTAGTAAGAGGATCGGCGCACGACGCCGCTCAACTTTTACTATATTTAGTGGTTTTAAAATATCCAATAATCAACATATTTATAATAGTTTTCTAAAATATAGAAAGACATATAGGAGTACTTATTCAGGGTAGAGTGCAATATTTTTCTTATATCATATAGGGTTTAAAATAAATTAGCCACATTTGTAGAGCATAATGTTTCAATTAATAAGTACTCCATCCATAAAAAAATTACAAATATAAGTTATGTACCAGTTAGTAATACACATGTACTTAGCTAAATAAAGGTACATGGACGGTGACCATTGGTTCAGAAAATGATGCATGTCTATAAAATTAAAGCATGACATGTTTTTGTCATACTTGAAAAAAAACATTTACTCTCTCCGTTTTAAAATAAATACATATCTTGCATTTTGAGAAGTCAATCATCGTTACAATAAGTACGCTTCACTTACAAGAAAAGCGAGAATAAAAATTAAAAAGGGAAAGAGAAGGTACTGAATAGCTAAGTTATGCAAATTAGTGAGAAAAAAAAGTTATGTACTTAGAAAGACATGTGAAAGATGTAATTGCATACTTACTTAGAAAAGAAAATAAATAAAGAAAATAATTTGTTAACAAGTTCTGCAGAGCAAAATCTATTTAAAAATAATAATTTGGAAAAGTATAATCAAGAGTAGCTATAACCTTAAACATCAAAACAATTATGATGGAACGTTAAGATTAATAAATACTAAGTATAAGGTGACCATTAAATAAATGTTTTAGTTGGCAACCTGCTGCCTAGTAATGCCCCATTTGGAATGGAGGATTTTCCTCTAATTTCTGCGGGAATTGAATAGATTCCTGTGAAATTCCAGTGAAATTCCTGTAAAATTCCTGCATTCCAAGCAGGCCCTAAGACATGACAAAAGATACTCCTGGCCCAAAAATAAACATACACCTCACTTTTTAAGGAATCAAGTATTTTAAAGTTTAACCAAATATAAATAAAATTAAGTTGAGTATAGGACATATTTTCATAATATATTTATTTAGAGATATAAATATTAAAATTATTTTATATATTTTTAGTTAAATTTAAATAAATTTATTTTTTTGTAAAATGAGATATGTGTTTATTTTAAGACATAAGATGGTAAGAGTACTACTGTAGGAGAAGTGGCTGGGAAGGGGCTGGTCGAAGCATGGCAAGCGGTGGCAGCAGGAATTGCCGAGCTGATGGGATGGGAGGGCCAAGCAAGCAACCGTACAAAAGGCTACTAGTACAGTTATACGATGTTGATGAGATAGGACGTGCATGCAGGGACATGTACTAGTGCAAAAGCAAGAAGCAATGGGACGATACGGCGCTGCCTGCCCATTCAAAATTAAAATTGGTAAATAACTATGCTAAGGAAAATTGGACTAACCAATAAGTTTGAACCCTTTCCCTGTATGCCATTATAAAAGATAGCCTCTTCCTCTGTGCCACTAAAAAGTTTATTCCATCCTCTATGCCATCGCGTTTTTTGACCTGCCCCGTGTGCCATTCCGTCGGCCTGCCGTGTGATTCTCGCCGTTTGGCTGACGTGGCGTGTGGGCCCGGTGCTGCTTGAGGACCGCAATGCCCTTGAGTCTCAGCGAATTTTTGCTTGCCCTCTGTGCCATTCCCAGGTTATCAGTCCTTGGCGCTAAACACTGTGCTTTTGGCGCCAGCCACTGTGCTTTTGGCGCCAAAAGCTGGTGGGTTGCCTGCAACCCATAAATAGGTCGCAGCCCTACTCCTTGCCCAATCATGTTCTCTCTCTTTCATCTCTCTTCCTTCAGCCATGTCTCAAGCTTCAAGTAGCTATGGTGTTAGGGTTAGGCGAGTGCTTTGCCCCAACTGCAACGTGCTTGCTAATCTTTTCGTTTAGAAGACGAGGGACAACTACAACCGTGTGTTTCACAAGTGCCCCTATTATGCAGTATGCTTTTCTTTTTTTCTCACTTTCCTGCCTCTTTTTTGGTGTTTTTGCTGACAGTTTCTTGATTGTTTGGATTTTAGATTGGAGGATGTCAGTATTATCAGTGGGAAGATGAGATGGTTACAGAAGTGCAGCCACCTACAGCCCCTGTTCCTATCCATGCAACTCCCCTACAAGCAGTGGCACCACCTGGTGGATTACCTACTGCAGCCCCTCTAGCCATCATCCAGGAAGGTGACCAAGCAGCTGGTGGCAATGCAGCAGTGGTCCATGGTGATAATAGAGTCATGCAGCAGTTTAGGTGGATTGAAAAGATGTTGTATTTATGCATGTTTCTGACTTTGTATGCTATTTTCAAGAAGTAGCAGACTGTGTGTGACTGTGTGTGTGTGACTGTGTGTGTGTGACTGTGTGTGTGTGAGACAGTGAGCAGGTATGGATGTATGGATGTGTTCTGTGATCAATGAAAATGGCTACCCTCAACACTTTCTCAGAATGAAAGAAAATATGTGACAAAAGTAATAGAAAAGCTTAACAGTGCAGTAGCAATACATGATAACATAGTAATTAAATGGTGTCAAGTCTACATCTTACTAGTGCCATTCCATCACACAACAAAAGCATCACAGTCTAAGACCAAAAGCATCATAGTCTAAAGCATCGCAGTCTAAGGTCAAAATCATCTCACAGCACATACATGCTAACCAAAAGCATCAACAGCACATACATGCTTACCAAAAGCATCAACAGCACATACATGTTTACTGCATTTGAAGTTGCTTCTTGCTTCATGTATTTGAGGCAGGGCTGGTTGGGTTGGGCTGGCAGGATGATGAAACTTGCAGCTTCTTTGGTGTTAGCTTCTTCCTGATGGCCACCCTCTGCCTTAGGGTATGCCGAGGCAACACAGTATCCATTGGCTGAGTCTGTACTGGGTCATTGGAACCAGTTCCAGACCTTGTGCCATAGAAGACTCTCATTAGCATTACATGTTATCACAGGAATGACAAGGATAGCTGAAAAGGTTATAATTATACCTGCTGGACACACTGGTTGGTGCTGCCTGTGCATCATGGCCAGTGGACACACTGGTTGGAGCTGCTCTCTTGGACTTCTTGGCAGTAGATGTAGAAGTAGTGCTACCAGCTGATCCCTTTCTTTTTTTGGCTTATGAGTTGCATTGGCCACTGCCTCATTGGGTGGAAATACCATCAGATTGGGAGTGCCAAGCACAAGGCTTGTCTCTGTGTTATAACTTGCTGGTTTTTTGAGCTTTTTTTTGGTACTCCCCTGCATAAGAAATGTGCCATTAGTGGTGATGTTCAATTGATTGATGCGACATGGCTACCCCACAGGCTGCAGTGTTCCGAGTTCCAACACCACTCGCATAGGAATACTAGCAGCCTGTGCTTGTGCTGAAAATAAGCGTTGATTTTGGCTTGTGTTAATTTATTGTGATAAAAAATACTGTTCCGGAGCTGAAAATAAGCGACTGATTGAAGAAGCGAACGGGCTGTAGCTCAGGAGCTGAACACGCAAGCATTCTAGAGAGCTGATACTGATACAAATCAAATATGTCTATGACTTAGTATAGCAGTAAGGGTGCTTAGTTCCTCTCTAAAATCTTAAAACTTTCGTCCTATCAATTTTACGGCACATGCATGGAACATTAAATATAGACGAAACTTTTAAATCGCGAGACGAATCTTTTGAGTCTACTTAGGCTATAATTGGACACTTATTACAAAAGATTCCTCGCTGGTACAGTGGCAAAATCCCAAAAATTTTGGGATCTAAACATCCCCTAAGTTAGCACTAATGAGTCATTTAATGATAAAGATCAATAAGGCTTTCTTTTTTAACAATACTATCTCATGTCATGAAAAATACTAATATATACTCACTCGTCCCTCTGTCCACTTGATCCTGCAATGCTGGCTTTCGAGAATTTCAACTGTTTCAACTTTGACTAAATTTATATAAATAAGTATTATCATTCAAGATACAAAATAAACACCATTAGATTAGTTATGAAATATATTTTTATAATAAATTTATTTAAAAATATAAATATTAATATTATTTACTGTAAATTTGGTCAAACTTGAGTTACACGTTTTTTTATAATTGCATTATTAAATGAATAGAGGAAGTACATCAGATTTACAAAAGTGATAAAGGCATCAAACATTTGGATGCCATCGACCACTCGCATCAACTCTCTACGACAACTTTTCTATTAGACATGCAGTACAGCAGCACTATCAACTTTTTTTTATTACACATGCAGTATAGTAGTACAGTACATTGTAGCAGCATGGTCACATACATCATTGCTTTTACAGCAGCACTATTAGCTTTTTTTTATTACACATGCAGTACAGTAGTACATCATTACTTTTACAGTTGCGCCCTCGATACTGCTAGAGCATTGTTTTATCCTACCAAACTGCATCACGTTTTGCCAAAACTCCCCGCCTCAAGTCCAAGCTGATTTTTAAAATAATTTAGAAGGACGCTAAAAAACAATTCACAAGGAGGTTATCATAAGCACATCCCCTCCCATCTTCATCATAATTCACCGGCTTCCTAAGGTACAGTGCTCCAATACTTATATCTCATATAAGCTGGCTGATAGACCTAAATATATATACTTGTTGTTCATTAATAATATCTGTTCATTAACCTAACATAGATAGTACTAAAAGGTGATATCCTATTAAATTAGAAATAAATATTGCGAAAAAATATTGAACTAGCAATAGATAGTACTAGGTTTTAAGACCAACAATAGGTTTCAACAGAACGTAAATAATAATGGTTAGTAATATAAAAAACAATCACCATACACTGTAATGAGGAACTAGCAATGAAGTAATAATAAATAAAATAACTATAATAAAGTAATGAGGATCTAGATCCAAACCATAAACTGCAGTTTGTTAAAGAATCTAATAAAAATATAGCAAACAAAAATAGCGCTTTTAGATATGAAACAGAATCAAGAATATATAGTGAACACTACCTATGAATAAGGTGTTCATTGTATGAGCATATAAATCATCACATCACAGGTCTATAATCCAGATGTCACGAGCGCATAATTTACGGCAAAGAAAAGATCACAAATTCCTAAATATATTGTGCTTTCAAAACTAAGAATTGAAACGACAACCAAGAACAACCATGGAGAGGAGGGGGCAGAGGATTGAATCGAGGAGAAGTGGCTTATGTAAAGCAGCAATGAAAATCGACCTAATCCTGAGAAGGATGGAATAAGAAGCGCACAAATATCAACTAGAAGGTTGAAAAAAAAACATAAATACATCTAGAGCTACAGCTACTAGTGACTCAAAGAAGAAAAAATAGATCGTAGAGAGGAGGATTCAAACTAGAAGGTTGAAAAAAAAACTCAAATGCATATAGAACTGCAGCGAAAATGGGATCTATGACTAGATGAAACATCCTCGATTTTCCACGTAGGTAAAATCCACACAATGAGCTATATTGTGATAAAACCAAAGATTGATCCCATCACATTATTATATATCAGTTGATATTACAGCCATATATCGTAAATTCTTACAAGATGATATCATCTGAGATCACACCTATTACAGGGTTAATCTAGCGGAAGCATAACCAGGCATCATCAGAGTTGACGGAATATGTCGTCGAGTGAAGGCTCCTCCTTCACGGGCATAATCCGAGTTAATCTTGGCGCAGCATCGTCTTCATCTCCTGAACCAAACTTGAGCGTAGGCACGAGACCTTCTAATACTTCTTATCTCAATATCTTTGTTAGTCAGGTAATCTGCACACCGCCAGATATGTGCAGGCCATGGTCAGCACCGATGAGCTTTACTGGAAAAGAGAAAACAAAGGATCTGGTGATCCTAATATTTGGCTGTAGTTTGCATCTTAAGCACATGCAAAGTAGTATCCAGTAGTAAATTTTATAATAGTTCGTCAAGTTTTAACCCATATCACACCATCCATCAGTCCATCCCAGTTCCATTATCCCACCCATACACCACCTCACACACACACCTCATGCTCAGTCGACAGGCCCAACTCTCTCTCGGGTCCTGTCTCAACGGCACACTGCCACACCGGGCACACTGCCGGACAATCATCAACCAGGGGAGAAAAGAATATCGCTCTCTACACTAGTCAGAGCTTCACAGGAAAGGTCCATAGCCGACGAATCGGCATGTGTATCGATCGATCAACCATACACTCTGCAGAGGTTTTACCACTCACAAGATTAGCCATCATCGATGCTGTACAATCATCTAGGCAGAATACCGGGTGTTTGCTTGCCTAGGTCGATGCCACCCTACCACTCAGCCCTGGGTAACTTCGGGCACGAACTGAAACGCTGAGACTGGGAGACGCAGTACCGGGCCCAATCAGTGGTACTGCGCATCTAGAACAGTTCAGGAATCCCATCATCCATCACCGCCCACTATTATCACCTTTCAACCTAGCAGTAGTGGCACCGCCCTACCAAGTAGTCCAGCCGTTCCCCGCCCATCGAAGACGAGTGAGCAGTAAAGGATTCCTATGAACCTGGTACTAGTCCTTCCTAGGTTTGACCAAGCAGGCATCTTCTCTTAGGGGATACTCTCCCCGTGCCACCACGGCACCTCCATTCTCGGGGTTTCAAACCATGTAGGCTATCCTTCCCGGAACCTCCTCATAAAACCATTACCCACCACAGGTATCTCTCGTGGGAATGCCCAGATGCAACTCCCGGCAAGACTTGCTTACACAGCTCGTGATGTGTCCCACTTGGTCAACTCGACCCTCACCACGCACCCAAGACACACGCAGCACGCTCATAGTCCACCAATCTGGCATCCCAAGCCAAACCATTCCCATAAGTTCACCACCAGCATCACATCACAGATACAATGCGAGTGGAGTTAATAAATATGGTGATGTAACATGCAAGCAAGCAGGTAGATAGAAATATATAAAAGAGCGTGAGCGCGAAGCTGAGTAGCATAGTAGAGTGGTTGCAAGCAGTGTAATAATGGCTTAGGTAGTTGCATGCATCATATACTAGCAAAAGGAGTAAATATAGAGTGCTAGCAATTCTAAGTATGCAATGTCTAATAGGATTCTCTAAAAGGTGCTGCCATGACACCTGCGCTGTCGAGGAAGTAGTGGTATGAGTACTCCTCGGTTAGTGTAGTCGTTCTGATGGGCCACCTCCTCCAGGGTGACTTCACTCCATGTTCTCCTCCTCCAGCGGTTCTCAACCCGATCGTCACCAATCTGGAAACGGCTACTCCGCGAAGCAATTCAAGGCAAGAAAACACTCAATACACCAAAAGATGACGGGACGCAGGAACATCCATAAATACTGGAGAAATAATAAAAGGTACACGACTTGGCCCTCTCAGCGTATGTCCAATTTCATCAGGCCAAAGAAAAAATTAAGAGTGGGGTTTGCTATGCACAAGTTTATGTCACGGCCAAGCCAGTATGGCTTTATAATAAATGGTTTAGACTGGAGCTGATCTATAGCAAACACCACGGCTCACAATCTTCCGATCTGAACGCCACGGAGAAGACGAGGATCGAAGGACGGCCGATCAGAAGGAAAGAACAAGGAATTACGAACAATAAACGTTGCGCAAAATAGTGCGAGTGTTTAATCCACTTGTAGGGTACCAAGGCTGTGATTCAAACGGGTACAATCATACAAGTGCTTAAACACCCAGAATCAAGAGAGGGAGAGAGAGGAGTTAGCTAGGCACATCCATATCATATTCTCAGTCACACCTTCAATGAAGATGGTTTTAAGCGGTCGATCGAGTCGACTCGCATAGATCCAAGATCTTGATATAGACCATAGCATCGCTAACTAAAAAGGAGCTAGTCCGATCTTTGATCCAATCGCCATGGGTAAGATGGGATCGAACAGAGCGGGCTATACGGGAATAAAAGAGTGAGAAACATAATAAGGCAGTGGTCTACTTCTTCCAACACGCACGCCATGGAATAGACAGGGCGTCAGAAGAGAGCGACATGTAAAAGACGCAAGTGCGCAAACCATTCATAGGGTACCACGACCTGGGTGCACTGGCACTAAGTCATCTCTCAGATTTGTAGCGTTGCGGTTGTCACCGTGGAATCGAAGAAATGCAGCGGTCGCACAGGGTACAAGCATATGAGGGCTTGGGCACGAAGAATCAAAGAATGGCACACGGGGTATAGTTCCATGGTCATGGCGAGGCATGCTCGCGGCCACAAGCTACACCAACGAGGGGTCGAGTTACACCTGGCATTACGGTCATGGCAGGACGGATCCCGCGATCGCAATGTCCGAACGAGGTACGATCCCTCAGCCGGCTCGAAGGCACGGCACACAGGCAGACACCAAGAACAACCAGCAAAAAGATCCAAAGGCACGACCACAATACAAAACAACTCGGCAGGACAGTGGAGTAGCACAATTCCATAGCTCGAAGATGGATGGGTCCTGTATTATAGATACATATACAGAGAGAGTGTAAGGACAGGATACAACAGATATATGGATAGATAGATCTTAAGGATAGGGTACAACAGATTCAAATACAGACAGATTGCAAGGATAGGGTACAATATGGTGGACGGGTGTACAAGAAGTAAGAGAAGGGGTTCTCCAATGGTTCAGCGTCGTATCACTTTGGCTTTCCAACTGTCCAGCATCTATCAATTGGGCTCTCCATCAGTCCAACATCATCTATCGATTAGTCTTTCCAACAGTCCAGCATCATCTATGGGGCCTCAAGATCTGGCAACAGGGCTACGACACGAAGGAAAGTGGCGAGGCTTGCTGCTACATGTTCCAGCTCCTCTCGGCCAGCTGCTAGTAGCTTCTGGCCGGCTACAGCTTGCTGTGGGCTGGCTGTGGCTAGCCGTGGCCTGCTGCTTGCTGGCCGCGGCTGGCCGGGTGGGGCTATGGCTGGCCGAACGAGGCTGTGACTGGCCAGAGGCTGGCTAGAGGTGGCGCCAAGTGGCCGGGAGGCGGCGGAGCATGGCCGGGTTCCCAACAAGACATGGAATCACAGCACGAAGGCCGATGTCAAATGGTAAGGTGCTCGCGACGGTGATGCCCGTCATGGTTGAGTAGCTATAACACGCGGGAACGCCGTTGAGACATTGGCGCCCCGGGTGCACGCGACGGCAATGCCCGTCATAAGTATTCATGGTGTGTCATCCGGTTGGCTGGGTTTAGTCCAGTGTGTGCGAGTGCGTTGTGTCATGCCGGTGTCATCCGAGGCGTGAGTGCCATGAAAGGACACGGCGAGTGCGCCAGTGTACATCGTGCCTACTAACGTCAGTTCTACATGTTGACGAGGTCCCTGCAGAAAACACGGCTCGAAGGCCGGACACATGGAGGGATCATCGGCCTTGGGCTGGCAGCAGGTAGGTAGGGGGTGAAGGCGGAAGGTTCATCGGCATCTCGCCGGCAGTAGGGTTTGGAAGGGCCGGGTCTTTGGTCAGCTCACCGAGCGCTTGCGGACGGTAGGACGCTTGACGCGGGTTGGGCTCATTGC
>JAHLJS010000007.1:94984622-95167340 GCA_038502445.1 Eremochloa ophiuroides | reverse complement strand
GCCTGCTACAAAACCCTCCTCTCACAGTATGTAGTTTGTCCAGATTATTAAGAAAGCATCTGTAATTTGGAAGCATTGTGAATTACCAAAAGGATGCATGACACTGAACTTATAAAGTGAAGCCAAGTACTTTAATCAGTTATAAGTCCATTATCCATTTAACCAAAACCACCCAGATCTCTGTAAATGCACACATAATACCAAACCCATATCCCTTGTCCAATCTCAGATTTTACCACAATAACACCTTTCTGTAGTAGTTGTCCATCATGTTATTCGAGGAATGAGCTTATAACTTATTTCACAAAATTGTGGCTGTAAATTATTTTTCTATAATGGAATGTTTTGCTTTGTCATTCATATTGCTTTCCAGGTGCTCCTTTTGCCTCAGTAGTTCATGGTGCTGGACAAGGATTTTGACATAATAACATTCATCATTGGGATTTTATGATATATGAAGATAAGCTATTCTCATTTTTTTTACGCAGACATGGGCCAGCTACACAATGACAAAATCAAAATAAATACACAATGAGTCAATACTAAATGAGTTCAGATGGATGTATCAACCTTGTGCTAACAACTGCATGGATATACTTATGAAAAATAGTGACTTTTTCCTCTTAAAACAGCTGCAGTCTTTATTGTCTTTATTCTTCTACATAGGGTCAAATAAACAATGATTTTTCAAAAAACCTCAATCTTAAATCTAATCCACTAAACTGTAGGCTAATCTGTGTGCTTTTAATACTCACAACCTTGTATACTTAATTTCCTATAATCCTTTTCTTCAGAAACCTACAGCTCAGTTTCTAGTTAGCTGCATCAAATATCATTAAGTTTTCAGTGTCCAATTCGACACAATTGGAAACACTTGTGGTAAAGAAAAATAGATGAGTGTAGTCCCTTAACTTGGTTCAACATGCTTTTAGAAAATTATTAAAAGAAAACCTGCATCTCGGTTTTATGATGCTCCTATATTTTTTCGTACAATACACATATGTAGTCACAAACAATTAATTAAAGAGCTCACATATGCACAATTAAATAGCCATTCCTAAATCATAATCACTTGCACATGTTGTCAGAGCAGAGGTTGCACCTGTGAGGTGTGGCGATAGAACGGTGAGATTAGGAGCCGGCCAGCGGCGTCGATGCTCTCTAGGTTGATGGTGATCTCAGAGAAGCAGCCATGCACGGCGTGGTGTGCCAGAACGGTCTCAATTGAAGAAGAAGGTGTTTGCATCGCTCACCACTTTCAACTCACACCTGCAACTGCAACAGGCACAGCAGCATCAAAGATCGGCCCCATACGAAAATGCTACAACTGCAGGCAAGAACGTCTGAATCGATTTCCTTTCCTTTTATTTTCTTTTGTCAAGAGAAATAATTATACAACCCACCTTTATGACAAGGGTGGAATCGAGATAATCTCACACGGGCAGATACAAGCTGACTAAGAGAAGACCTTTTGACTTACTGAATTCATCTCAGATTCCGAGACATTAGTTCTTGCAGATTGTGACTTTTTGGAATGGATTTCTCTTATATTTAGTTGTAGTACTGAACTACTGATGGACTAAAGACTGTAAACGAAGGACAGTAAGATCCAGAGTTAAAATACAAATTAAGCATGTGCTCGACATCCCTACTGATTGGAAAACAGAGAGAACAACCAGAACGGGATTGAATGTGTTCCTCATCTTACTAATTGGCAATAAAAGTCATTTTTACCCTACTATTGACTACGTAGCAGAAATCATCAACAAAATCCGTGTGGTACTCTAAGCACGGACAATAGATTGGAAGGGAAGAGTGGAACCACTTTAGAGAGAACATTTGGTTTTGCACGGAAGGCAGGGGGAGAGGTGGCATACCTGGGTGCTCGTCGTCAGGGAAGGTGTCAACGAAGACCTGGCGAATACGGTGGTGGCGGCGTTGCTTCAGTCATAGCTTCCCAACGCTCCTGCGGTGGTGGCGGCGGCGGCGGCGGCGGCGGCGGCAGCAGAGGCCCAGCGAAAGGGCCACGGGGAGTCGGCGTCGATGGCGGCGATGGCCTAGCATGCCACTCTGGATAACTAAAAGATCCGAGACTCAAAACAAATGGGGAAAAGAAAAGGGAAGCATCAAGCATAAAGGAGCAGAACCTACGACCTCTTCGGAGTAGATGCGGAGCTGTCCACGGCAGTACTCACAGTGGCAGGCGAAATCGAGAGCAGCGTGGCTGCACCGGCCACCCGAAACGTCAGAGTCGGAGCACCGTCTGGGGGCCGGAGCAGGGAGGAGTGCATGCCGCCGCCGCCGCCGCCGCGAGGGCCGCGCTTGTCCGCTTGGTTGCCAGCCACGAGTAAGAAAGAGATGCCGGCCGAGGGAAGCGGGGATGATGACGTAGCCCTCCCCTCGATCCCATTCTCCGCGGCGGCGGCACCCTCATAGCTGGCATCCTCCATTGCGGCCCCCAGATGCGTGCTCTCCTTGGCGGCCACTGCCATGTCGCATGGAGGTGGAGCGGGCTGTGAACCAGAGATGTGGAAGAAAGACGTCAGACGAAAAAAAAGTGCGCCCGCCGCCGACTGCAGCCGCAGTGCCGGGAAGCCATAGCCGTGTCCGCCGCATGCTCCGCGTCCGATGTGTCTGCCGCGCCGATGCATGCTCTCCATCTGTCATGGATGCCGCCCTACTGCGTGCTCACGTCCGATTCGCCGCCGCGTGCTCCGCGCCGCCGAGTCCACCACACCGCCGAGTCCACCGCGCCGCCTGTCTCAGCAACTCGCGTCGTCGTCTCTCCGTCTTGGCTGGGCTCTGCAGCGTGCGGCGATGACGGTAACTGATGCTCTTGGGCCGTGGGCGTCCTCTCCGCCTCGCGCCGCCACAGGGAGAGAGGAGAGTGGGAGAGACTGCGTGGGGAAGGAAGGATCTTGAGGACGAGAGGGATCACACGAGCGCGGTGAAGGAAGGTGCGCGTGATTGACGGCGATGCGGAGTGGAAGGAGCGTACTTGTAAATTTCATTGCGCAGGCCGTTCCGTTTTTACTCTTGGAATAGGAACATTTCTGATACCGACTGGTACCAGGTGTACCATTCCTGGACTTTATTATATTAAAAATATATGAATATACATATATATAAATAATCATATAAATATATACTTATGGCATAGTTACGCTTCATCACACTGACATTTTTTCTAAACTCACATATTTTTTCTAAACTCCATAGCTCACACATGGAAAAAGTGTTTCGTCACTTGGTTTTAGTTCCGGTACCGGAATGGGTGGAACAGGCGTTTCGGCCAGAATTGATCGGAATGGCCGGTATTGACCGGTATTTGACCCGGTACGGGATTGCAGCCCTTCTATGCCGGTTTGGGCACCGGAACAGGACATTCCGGCCATTCCGGCCGGTACCGGAATGGAATTTACAAGTATGGGAAGGAGCGCCAGGGAAGGACGCAGGAAGGTAGGAGTGCGAAGGGGTGCTGTCGTTTTTTCTTTTCAGGAAAATACGCCTCCGGTCCTTCAACTTGGATCAACATGTCATTTAGGTCCCTGAATTTTTAAAATGATATCTGTGGGTCTCTAAAGTTGGCAAAAGGTATCATTTAGGTCCCAAACTTTCAAAGTGATCATCGCAGGTCCCTAAACTTGACACAGGATGTCATCCAGGTCCCAAACACTGTAGATAATTCCAGCACCGAATTTTAAAAAAAGAAAATCTAATTTTGGGTACTGTAGCTACAATCTATAAAATATTCCAAAAATTGTATTTTTTTCATACGATCTCCGATGAAGATGCGCTTTATATAAAAATTGTAGTTTGCAACGAGATCTACAACATTTTAGTTTCGAGTTTTTTAATTTGAGGTGGTTAAGATGCTAAAAAAATTAAACAAAATTTTTCAACAGTATATTAATCACGTACAAGCGCGTGTCGCCTTGAAAAAATCATATCTTTCTTATATACTATCAAATTGAGATACTTTTTATACAAAAGTTATAGCGTTCGACGAGGTCTGCAACTTTCTAGTTTTAACTCTTTTAATTTGAAGTCGTTAAGATTCTCAAAAAATTTAAAATATAAAATCACTGTGTAAGAACCAAAATTAGCGTTTTAATTTTTTTAAGAATCTTAACGATCTCAAATTAAAAAAAGTTAAAACTAGAAAGTTGTAAATCTCGTCGAACGCTACAACTTTTGTATAAAAAGTATCTCAATTTGATAGTATATAAGAAAGATATGATTTTTCCAAGGCGACACGCGCTTGTACGTGATTAATATACTGCTGAAAAATTTTGTTTAATTTTTTTGAGCGTCTTAACCACCTCAAATTAAAAAACTCGAAACTAGAAAGTTGTAGATCTCGTCGCAAACTACAATTTTTATATAAAGCGCATCTTCATCGGAGATCGTATGAAAAAATATAATTTTTGGAATATTTTATAGATTGTAGCTACAGTACCTAAAATTAGATTTTCTTTTTTTAAAATTTGGTGCTGGAATTATCTACAGTGTTTGGGACCTGGATGACACGCTGTGTCAAGTTTAGGGACCTGCGGTGATCACTTTGAAAGTTTAGGACCTAAATGACATCTTTTGTCAACTTTAGGGACCCACAGATATCACTTTGAAAGTTCAGGGATCTAGATGACACGTTGAGCCAAGTTGAGGGACCGAAGGTGTATTTTACTCTTTTCTTTTTCCTCGTGGGATTTGATCCCTGGCCGCAAGAGGCCGTGCGTGGGGCTGGCGGTGGAGGGATCGCACGCGGAGGTGGGTGGGCAGGACATCATTGGCGCACCAAATTCTATTCTTCTCTTTAGTCTTATTAGTTATAGAAGTCTTATTAGTTATAGAAAAAAAAATATATATATATGTATATATATATATATATATATATATCTATATATATATATATATGTATATAGCAAAATTTTCGGTGTTTTTTCCGTCCAGCCGAGTCCAGTGCTCTTACGCGAATGAGGTGACTTGGTCCCAGCCTTTTATCTCACGAGTATCTCCAACTCCCGACGCTCTGCGGTTAAAAAAGTAAATCTGTTCGTCGCCCCGGGTCGTCACCGCATGTCCGCATCCGTGTCCCTTGTCGTCGGCACTGCACGCGGACGGGAGCGCTCGGCAGCATCGGCGCTGCGCGCGTACAGGGGCGCACCGATAAGTTGCAGCTCAGCGGGCGCGCTCCTCGATGCCGAAGAAGGGCTGTACCGTGATGACGCCGGCGAGGCGGAAGTTTCCGGCGCATAGCGTGCGCGATATTGCCACCAGCACCGTCCCAGTGATGAAAAAACGAAGAGGGACTGTAGTTGCTTGTGGACTTCGCATGGACTAGGCGGAGTCCGGTGACAAGATAACAGAAAACAGCTAATTGAGGACAGACCAAGTAAAATGCAAAAAGAAAGTGAAGGAAAAATCGTTCAAAGCTCCAAATCGAACAGAAGACAAAACATAAGTTTTTCCTTGGCACATGTTGGGCCTGTTTGGTTCACTCCTAAATTTTACTATGACAAGGTTTTGGTAAGCCATAATTTTAGTAAGTATTTGGTTCGTTACCAAAACTTGCTAAAACCTCACATTTAACTTGCTAAATTTATGGTAAGTTTTTTGCCTATGTTTTGGCTTACCAGATTTATGACATATAAATTTTAGATGGCAACCAAGGCCTGTTGTGTCTTCCACGCTCGTCCTTCATCCTGATTTGCCCCTATTTCTTATCATCAGATTCAAAATCACGTCTTTACTTTAAACTCATATAAATCACAGGTGGAGGAGATGCCATAAGAATGAGATCAGAAGGCATAAGAATCAACAAAAGGAACGACAAAGTGTAGAGATTGTTGTCAATGAGTAAATATGAACTAAGTATCATTAAATTTATCATCAAATATATTTTCATAGTACACTTATTCAGTGTCATAAATCTTCGTATTTTTCTCTATAATTTTGATCAAACTTGAGATGCTTTAACTTTCTAATATTCTTCCACTGACTTACAATTTAGAATGGAGGGAGTATTTTATAGTTTATGGACTTAGCTCGTGAAAAAAAAAATTCTGGAGATTTCTTCTTACCAATATAAAATATTATCTTAACTACATCACGGAAAGATCTATACGTACAGTGACGCTGTGAGTTGTTGTAAGTAGTGAAATTGGTAGTAATCATGTTTGCCCTTGCCACACCTATTGCAACGCACGTCTATATCTATATCTATACCTAATAATAAAACACGAAGATTTCTAGCGGTCTGGGCTATTTTTCGTTTGGCCTCTATATAGCTTATTATAACACTTCTCCACCTCTTTTTTTTCCGTCTGGTCATCTGCCCTCTCCCACCCCGGCGGACTCTAGCGATCCGGGCTACTGGAAAACCGAGATTTGCCGAGTGTTTTTCATTTTGCCGAGTGTCAAAACGCGGATATTCGGCAAAGAGGTGGTTTGCCGAGTGTTAGACTCGAAACACACGGCAAAACGTTGACACTCGGTAAAAAATTGGTTTGCCGAGTGTTAACACTCGGCAAACCACAACACACGGCAAACAGACCACTTTGCCGAGTGTCACTCGGCAAAATTAAACACACGGTAAAGTTTGACGGGGGTAGCCGCCGTCAATAGTTTGCCGAGTGTCCCTCGTTAGCACTCGGTAAAATAACTAGTTTGCCGAGTGTAAAAAAAACAGTCGGCAAAGTTAACTGTTTGCCGAGTGTTTTTATAGGATACTCGGCAAAACAATTTTCTTTTTTTTCATTTTTCGCTTCCATTATTTTTCTGTTGGCTTTCTACAATATCTTGACCAACATGTTGAAATTTGGCACAAAATTAAGATATTTTGCTATATTTCTTTAATTTATTTAATTTCATTGAATTTTTTGGAAAATGCAAGTTTAAACTGTAAGTGTATCAAATAATAACATTTTATGAATACAAAATTGATATTCATGTTATTGAGTGTTGTTTGAGGCCGTATCTAAGAAGAGACGCAAAATTCCGCACATATTCTTCTCGAAACATGACCAGGAACTTGCGGACGAATAATTTTAAAATTGTATAAAAAGCAAACGGCGTTCAAAATTCATGGAACTTGTTGACAAGTCATGATATCACATGTGGATGCCGTGATAAAAATTTGAAATGATTTCGAGCACATTATCACGTACACCGCTTAGAAACTCGGGCATCTTCAT
Source organism: Eremochloa ophiuroides (assembly GCA_038502445.1). Lineage (NCBI taxonomy): Eukaryota > Viridiplantae > Streptophyta > Magnoliopsida > Poales > Poaceae > Eremochloa > Eremochloa ophiuroides. Next base: position 95,160,144 of record JAHLJS010000007.1, on the reverse strand, counting down.
ATGTGATATCATAAGATGTAGGTGGAGTTGTTAGGGTTTATAAGCATCGTACATGACGACATGCTCTAAATCTTTTCAAATTTTTATTACCACATTCACATGTGATATCATGACTTCTCGACAAGTTTCATAAATTTCGGACTCCGTTTGAATTTTATACAATTTTAAAACTATTTGTCCGCAAGTTCGTGGTCATGTTTCAAGAAGAATATGTGCGAAATTTCGGGTCTTTTCTTAGATACGGCCTCAAACAATACTCAATAACATGAATATCAATTTTGCATTCATGAAATGTCATTATTCGATGCACTTGCAGTTCAAACTTGCATTTTCTAAAAAAATTCAATAAAATAAAATAAACTAACGAAGTATAGTAAAATGTCTTAAAATTGTGCCAAATTTCAACATGTTGGTCAAGATATTGTAGGAAGCCTAAAAAAAAATTGGAAGCCAAAAACGAAAAAAAATAAAATTATTTTATCGAGTGTCTCATAAAAACACTTGGCAAACTAAACTGTTTGCCGAGTGTCAGCTGAGGACACTCGGCAAATTTGTGTATTTTGTATTTTGCTGAGTGTCAGATCTTCGACACTCGGCAAACTATAATTAAATATTTTTTTATTTGTGAAAGTAAAAAAATCAAAAACTCTGCTAAGTGTTGGATCTGAAACATTCGACAAAACTTGAAATAGACAATTAAATAATTTTTTGCTTAAAAGAAAATTTTTAAAAACTTTGCCGAGTGTTAGATAAGGACACTCGGCAAAGCAGGCAATAAAAATAGGATATCTGGCCCGCGCCCCTTATCCACTTCTGCCTCAGCCTCAGCCTCAGCCTCGAGGCTGCGCCGCCACCCGCCGCGGCCGCCCGGCCAACACCCAACGCGGCAGCTCGCGCCACCAGCCGCGGCCGCCCGCAACGCCCCCAGCCTCGGCCTGCCCGCGCCGTCCCCCGCCTCTGCCGGGCAGCGCCGGCCAGCGCCGCCACTTGCCTCTGCCAGTTCGTCCTACCCTTCTGAAATCGTGTCTTCTCTCATGATCTGTTCTGTTCATGCATGAGTTCGTTGCGTAGCCACCTCCACGAGTGCGTACATGCCCGCCAACAAGCAAGTCGACGCGCCCAACCCTAACCTCCAAGATCTGCAACCGGAGGTGTCTGTGATAGCGGATCCGCAGCCAAAGAAGCTCGTGACGAAGGAGCTGGAGCCTGGAGTAGCCTGCAGCGTCAAATGAAACTCTATTGCATCTACATCGAAGGGTAAGCCCGATTTCTTTTTTTTCCATGTGCTGTGGTTAGTTGCTCACTTGAATAAATATATGATATACTGTGTTCTACTTAGTTAACTTAGATATTTTTTGCTCCAAAATATAAATACATGAGACTGATAGGAGGACTATGGTCATCTATTTAGCTTATTGCTGACAGTTTGAAGATACACCATTGTGTGTTTGTTCAGATCCCTAACCTGCAAAATTAGCTTGCTACGCCATGGCTTATGTGATTATCACTATATTTTTTTTTTCTATTCTTATGAATATATAGTTTTTGCTATATAGAGTAGTGGAATACTGAATTTATTCATGTCATGTGTCATGTTTGTCGCTAAGCAGATTCAGATCAAATACAGGGGTAGTGGCAATACAATGTCTGATTCTTCATATAGAACTAGCCAAGGGATAAATAATTTAGCAATTTCAGAAAAAAATGGTTGTTTAGCTGAGTTGAAGCCACATGTTAGATGATTTAAACCATACAATGTCCTAATTCACATTTGTATATGAATTACGCCAATTTGCAGATTTCATGAACTGCTTTCATCTCTTTAAGTTAATAGTAGAGGTGACTTCGGTTACACAGGGGTAAAGATGCCTCGAAGTAAAGTGTGGATGTATGATAGTGCACTGCACTGCATACTGTGCAGTTCTAAACTTTTGTGTAGCATGAAAATATACTGTTTTCTTCCATAAATTGATTTCCTATATTGTTTCGTAGCTTATTCATTTTACACTTCTGAAAAATTAGCACATCCAGAACACATATATTATTCAACTTTTGCTAAGCGCACTCACTGAACATATTATTCCTTGCTTCTGATGCATGACTCCATTTAATTTCAGAAAAGGCAAGCAAAGTTGTTTAATGTTTAGCATCAGACAATGGCTATATGAATTCAGAGTGTGCTAAATAAGCATCAAGCTATGGAGGAGTGAAGATTTAGTTGAAGGCTAAGTTGAAGGTAATTTAGCTGGCTGATATTTTATCGAGTTGCATCCTGTGTAAGCCAGTTGGATGCATGTTGACTTCCTTTTAATAGTATGCAATGATCTTCAGCACTAAGTTTAAAGAAGCATCCCTATGTTATTTAAATATCTTAGATATAAAATGATAAAACCATGGAGATCAAACCGATGGCCTGGATGAAATATTGTAGCTATATAGTTATTTTGTTTGCTGCATTTAGGAATCACAGTAGTGGACCTGCTCTTACAGTTGAACATGGGGATGGCAGAGTGGATCTGGCATTCACATCATATCTGTTCATGTGTTATTTTTATAATATGCAATGTCCAATTTCTTAAAATGCATAGTTAAAATAAGTCACATGCAGTGTGATAATATATTAGTGCACACATCTAGTTTTTGTTACTTGAACCGTGCTTTGGTTTGCTACTAGAATCGGAGTATCTGTGAAGAAAAACAATTAATTTGCAAACAGATCTAAATTTGGCACATCTATTGTTGACTTAACTTGCTTGTTAGTGGATATCAGTAGCGTGTGCTAGTTTTATGAGTACAGACCTGTATGAGATATCGATTTAGTTTCATTCTAATTACTTTCTTGTACAGACTGTCTTATTAGTGTGATCTTCAGCTTGTGTGCTAATACACTGAAACTGAACAAATTAAGTGTGATCTTTTAGCTTGTGTTTTTACTATGCAAAGTTACATGGATTGCTGAACTTGGAATGGTAGTTTGCTGCCTTTGTCCCCCCCTCCCCCCTACCACCTAAATATTGAATATACAAAGTTACTCTATTAGCAGATTTGGCTATTCCAAGTCAATATATCAACATATTTGAGTATTCTGGAAACCCGAATATTTGAGTATGCTGCTGCTGCATATAGTTTTATCAGATAAAAGTAAACTGGAAACCCGAATAACATTGATTTGTATGTTTATTCCTAAATAACATAAGCCATGCCATATTGTGTGCTTGTAGAGATGCCACATTCAAATTCCGGTTCTGCTAGTTGTGATAGTTGTGCACCAGTTGATATGCTATATAGTAGTATTATTTTTTGTGGCTTGATATTGCTTTAGGAGGTACAATAATCTAAAATTCTTTATGTTGACATGCTGCACCGCAAACCTAAAAAAATAACCACCATACTTGAGAATATATGCTCATGAGTTGGTTTGGTAGAGATTATAAGAACATCCAATTCTGTTAATATGCTAACTTAGTTGACTTTATAAATTTAGAATTTTATTAACTTGGCAATGCTTGTTTCAGCTAGTAGTTTACTTACAACAAATAAGGGGTTTCATTATTTGAGGATATTGCATACAGGCATATCGATGGGCAGTAAATTGTAAACTCGATATTTTGATATAACTTTTGCCCTTACTTTTTTTCTGTTCACTAGAAAAAATGCAATGTAATGTATGTTAGTGGATTGGACAGATAGAATTTTTCCTTGACTGTTATATGCTACCTGGGAGCTTGATTTTGTCCAATACATATGGATGATCCTAGAGCTGACTCTAATCTTTATATCTTTGACTAATTTTGGTTGCAGGTTGCTGCTTTCAGAGGGGTCAATAGTGTGGTCTGGAGGATATATCTTAGTGAAGTGAAAAGCCCCAGTAATGTTAGGGTAGCTACAACTCTTTTTTCTAGCTTGATGGATGTTAAAGATGATGAAAAGACTATGGTTTTTTTTTTCCATTTTTGACTTGTGAATTAAATAAAGGGCGATGTATATTGCTATTTGGGTCTATGAATTTGATATTATAATTTTTTGAATCCTGGGATTTTATCAAGATCATGTATTTATAGAGTTTTTTTTTTTGCATCTTGATATATATTATATTTGTGAATTGTGTCGCAAATAGAATAAACAAAAAATTACAGATTCTGGTCAGTTTGCCGAGTGTTAGAAGCATGACACTCGGCAAACTGACCACACGTGGCACGTCTGGAAACATGCTTTGCCGAGTGTCAGTGAGCTAACACTCGACAAAGCTTACGCGGTTTGCCGAGTGTTAACACTTGGCAAACTATGTAAACTTTGCCGAGTGTCAAGCCTACGACACTCGGCAAACTGTGTCTGCTTTGCCGAGTGTCAAACGGTTGACACTCGGCAAACCGGCCGTTAGGATTTCAACCGTTGACGTCTACCTTTGCCGTGTGACGTATTTGACACTCGGCAAACGTTTTGCCGAGTGTCCGACATTTGACACTGTGCTTTACCGAGTGTGGTTTGCCGAGTGTTATACTTGGCAAAGCGTTTGCCGAGTGTTTTTGCCACTTTGTCGAGTGTCTGGACACTCGGCAAACCGTTGGAATCCAGTAGTGTCTGGCCTCTATATAGCTTATTATAACGTTTCTCCACCTGACTCTGCCAAATCGACATCGAATAGGATCCAGTCCGTTCTGGACTCATGGTCCACCCAAAATCGAATTTACATAGAAATCGAGAAAACCCCGTCCCCGAATCCGAGCGTGGAAAACAAATCAGTTATACAGAAGAAGAAACATCGACCACAGAACACAACTTGCAACAGCAAGAAATAAGATGCTTAGTTTAGATACGGACACAGGCCCCTTCTTACAAAATTTGCAAAGAAATTATTGCAAACAAAATCTCACAAATCCATCAGACCCGCTCGTGCTTTATCAGGAAAAAGTAGACATAAGATGACAAGAGCCACCTGCTACTGTACACTGTCAAGATGAGAAATAGGAGACGCAGATTGAGGCACCGAGCAGTAGACTACAGACGCCACCTGCTGATGCGGCTGGTCTCTTCTTCATCGAGGCCATGGCCACGGTCTGGCCGGGCTGCTGGGAGCAGCGAGCATGCGGCTTGCCACAATCAAGGGAGGGGCGTGGTAAGATGGCCAACGTATAGGCACGGTGGCGCTCAGCGACTGGCCGACTGCATAAGTCAGGATACTGGTGGCGGCGCTTCTGGTGCTCTGGCTACTGTGGGGAGTGGGAGTTGAGGGATTAGGGTTACATTTGTGTGTATATATACTTCAACCGCTGGTGGGCCTTCATGGGCCGAATTTAGCGATGTATGCTCTAAACGGGGCGGATTCGCAGGCATCGGGGTCGGGGGATGGATCCCCATCCCCGTACCCGTGAGCCCTGTTAGTGATTACCGATGTGGATGACCAATGCGAACGGGCGGGTCAAGTGATTGCAGTTGCGGACGCAGAGGGGAAAGGAATAGATAGCAGGGGGGCGTGAATGGCCCTGTGCTTCAATGGTAGGACTGTTCAATGGGACGTTATCTATCAGGGTTCAAATTCTGGTTGTCGCACCTTTCCTAGATTTATTTTAGGATTTAACGGCGTTGTGCTTTCATTGGTAGGTGACGTTCCCGTCGACAACGAGGCGCCAGTGGTGACTTAATCAATCTCGAGATCTGCTGACGCAGTCTTTTAGAGGTGCCCATAGGGGTAGGGTTTGCGTGCCTGTGTTCACAAGAATGAGTATGCGTGCGTTGTGAACGTGTATGTCTGTACTGTGTAATTTGAAAAAAAAAAATAGATAGCAGGGAGTTGGCCGGTTAGGGTTCCAGAATTATATGCGTCTCTTCGACTGGGGTGCGTTGCGGCCGGCCTCACGTCTCCTGAGACTGAGACAAGCAAAAGCAGTGTCTGGAGACGAAAAATTATGAGGAGATGCTAAGGACACGTGGGTGAAGGTCCATAGTCGAGAGTAAAAAAAGCCTTAGCATTCAGTGATTCCTCTGACATTAGATTAAATTTTGGCAGTTATAGTCGCTAAAAATATACTCCACGATTTGATAGCTTTTTTCTTCCGTTCTATCGCACAGTCTATATCTATATCTATAGATAGATACTAATAAAACAGGAAATTTTTTTCTCCTGTTAGTTTTTCGTCTAGCTTTACGTGTCCGTCCCCCATCCCTTCACTCGTGACCGGCATCGACCATCCGTTCACTCCTCCACCCTCGCCCCCGCCGCGTGCGGAGCCGAAGCCGCCCACCGCGCGGATGGCGGCGGCGCCACGGCCATCGCCGCCCCAGCCTCCTCCACCCTCGCCCCCGCCGCGTGCGGCGTCTGCATCGCCGCCGCCGCATCCGCGTACGTCGTCTCCACGCAGCTGTCCTACTACGCCACGCTCGCTGTCTCCCTCGTTTGCTTCGCCCGCGCGGTCAACCTGCGGCATCTGAGGGACGCGGCACGGGGCCACGCCGCCGCCGCAACCGTGTACGCTGGAGCCTTCTTCGGGGCGCTGGAGGGGCCCCAGCTGGAGACGCTGTGGGCGACGGAGGTGTCGGCGCTGCCGGAGGACGAGACATGGCCGTTCCTGCTGCGGTTCCCGAACGGGATGTGCCTGGCCGTGAGCAGCCAGGCCATGCTGTGGAAGATGCTGCAGTCGGAGCTGTCGACGGCGGGCAGCGGCAATCCGGATCCAACCACCGTAATGGGAAACCAGTTCGTTTTTTTTTCCTTCTTCAAGTTCAGCTCCAGGTAAGGAATCCAAAGAATCCTGTAGATCCTAACACAAGATATGGATGAAGTTCAAGCTATAAACGAGTTTGTTTTGTTTTTTTTCCTTGTCCATATTTGTTACGACACGAACTCTCTATGGTATGTTTGAGATAAAGTCCAAGCTAGAAACGTTTTTTTTTCTTTTGGCACGACACGAACTCTCAGGTTCCGACTATAAAACTAAAGGTGTCTTTGGGATTTCTTTCAGAAGCGTCTTTCAATCCTGTTCTTGTCGTTGAGAACAAGCACACAACAGCGTTCGAACAAGCGCATCCTCTTTCAAACCTGATCTCGCCAGGAACAAACACAGCTTCAAAATTCAAATTTTGTTGAGCTCATATGGTTTTTGTTTGAACTTGCGCTATGTAATACATGATATCTTATAGTTTTACAAATTTCTTTTTTCTTCTTGTAGAATATTGATTTCAATATGAACTCAGACAATGTTGATAATGCGGAGAATCCTTCTAATCTGATGAACAAGGTTAACTTTTTCACCGATTGAGAACCAAATCTGATCTGTTATTTGTTTTAATAGTTTTACAAAATTCTTTTTTCTTCTTGCAGAATATTGATTTCAATATGAACTCAGAGTCTCAGACAATGTTGATAATGTGGAGAACCCTTCTGATCTGATGGACAAGGTTTACTTTTTCACCGATTGATAATTAAATCTGATATGTTTTTTTTTGTTTCCACATGATATATGTAATGCATGACCTCTTATAGTTTTACAAAATTCTTCTAATTTTGACTCTTCTTGGTCTTGCAGAATATGGATTCCAATATTGAGTCAGTCAATGTTAAAAATTTAGAGGACCAACCTTTAAAGAGATCCAAGTGTTCAAAACTAATGGATTTCGAGATTGAGAAAGGTGTGGATATTAATTTCGCACCCCCCCCCCCCATCACCATCTGTCCAGGTATGAAACACAAATAACCGATAGTCCTTGCACATCAATAGCTGTCTATTGCTCCATATCCATACACTCCTTAGATGCTGTCGTTGAGGAGTCCATATGCATAACATAAATTATTTAATGTTTTTTTTCGTTTTCTCTTCTTTTTGCAGACTGATTTGGGCATTGTTATGGATTGTAATGTTCAATCCTCAGAAGAAGAAAAATCTGAGGAAAAAGATCACATGATAGACCAAACATATGATGAACTTCCACAAGGTTGTAAATTTTATTGTTACAAATAATTTGTCTCAATGTTTGTTCTATTTACATACTGAAATAATTTTATTACTTGCAGATTTAACAATGACAGATAAAGATTTTTGTGCTCACATAGCAATAGAGTCATCTTGTGCCACTGATATACTTGTGAAGATAGATGATATTTTTGTTAATCAAAATCAATTGATGTGTCTTCTAGACCAAGGAAAATATCTGAACGATGATGTAAGTTTATCAATTTGATTCAAAATATCTGTTTCTAATATCAATAATATTCTACTTAATAGATAGTCTAATCTTATTTTTCTATTTCATTTTTTTTATAGGTCCTAAGTGCATATATTTGTTGTTTAAAGCTGCAAGCACATTTACAAGTTAGGAATGGATTAAAGGTATACTTTGAGAATCCTATTTACTCTGGACTGCTAAAACGGGATGGCAACATTGCAGTAGATAAGGATGGTAGCTTCATTACAAGGATTGTTAGAAATTATCTAAGCCATGACTTGGTAACAGATTCTGAGCCTTGTTTTTTTAGTTACTTTTGTACATTTGTATTGTTTTGTTTTACATATCTTTTGTTAGATTCTACTCCCAATAAATATCAAGAACACCCATTGGTATTTAGCTGTTCTTAATGTAAAAATGTGTGAGATACAAGTTATTGACTCATTGTGCTGGAAATTCAATCGAGATGACCTGAGCACTACAGTAAGTTAATACTGCAGCATTAACCTTTATTTCTTTGTTTTCCATTTATCGTCCTTATATTCTTTAAAAATTTAATTTCTAATACTTTTTTTTTGGCAGCTGGAAGGTTTGCAATCTCATATAAATATTATTTAAAAAAAAGAAGATATGTTAGACCAAAAGTGGAAGGATCTTAACGTTACTAAATGGACAATCAAAGAGCAATTAGAAGAACCAATCCAGAAAGACTGGTTTGTATAATCTATACCTAAAAGATTATATAGTGTACATGTGTATGTGTATTGATCAGTTTATGAATACTCAATTTTCTATATCTTTGCAGTTCATCTTGTGGTCTATTCATGCTCAAATTTATGGAATACTGGACTGGACATGAACTATCCCAAGACATTACACAGGTATATATATTTCTTTTCTTATTTGGTATAGATAAGTTGTTGACCTATTAAATTACTGGACATGTGTTAATATCGATTATCACTATGTAGGAAAATATTAATCATTTCAGGAGCAAGTTAGCCGGCATATTATTATGTTGGAAATCAAACACTGTAGGACTAATTCCAAATGATGGACAAAGTCATCCTACTGAAGATAGTTCCAATGATATTATGATGATTGAGAAACCAGACATTGAAAAGGATTCCAAATCAATAGACTTATTAACAAGCGAAACAAAATATCAGTCATTGATGTCTGTTCTTCCAAAGATTAGTGGACATGAGTTAATAAGTTGCCTTTGTGACTATATCAAGTCAATTAATTGTGCAGAGGCCTTAAAGTAAGTTATTTTGTATTTCATCCATATTTTTTTTCAGTACAACTATAAAACAATTGCTAACACATTCAATTTCTTTTTTCTTTCTTTTCCAGTAAAATATGGATACAAAGCTCAAAGCCATACTCCATCAGTTTGAATCTTAATAAACTGCAGCACATATTAAAGGACAATGAGCCCATGGACAATGATTGTTTCAATTTGATCATATGAAAGAACATGTCTGACTACATGCAGCATATGAAGAAAATTACAGGACCAATATCAAAACATTATCTAGACTTGCGGTTCTGGGTATATTTTCTTTTTTAATTAGTGTTCTCATTTTCTTATTTTCAATGTTTCTCTATCTTTTTTGTAATTCTGCTTTATTATGTTAGATGATTATTGATTTTGGACGACATCCAAACTTCCGTAAGAAGTTAGATGTGGAACACTAAAAGAGTCCATATATAAATGGCATGGTGTTGAGTACACTGTTTCAAGATGCAAATCTGTAAGATGACTAACATAGGTTTCATAATGACATTGTTTTTGTTAGAAACATAAACTAGAACACAACACAATTTGGGACTGCCAGAGGGCAGCTTGGCCGATTGGCCGCTTGGATTGTATTGATAAGATGCTAGATGAAGTTGTTACAAAGCATAACAAACCACTGCTCTTATAGGCAAGTGGTGTACCTACTCCCTGGATATTCCCTATTAGAGACCTTAGCTAAACTTGGCTTCCAAGACACCACGATCAACTTGGTTGTCAAGGTAAGCCTTACAGTGAATAGTAAGTACATTACGGTGAATAGTAAACATCAAAAATGAAAAACACTAGGCTAATTCTATCAATTCTACCCCTTAGCCTTGTGTCCCTTCTGGATGATCACCTTGAGCCCAATCTTCTCCCTCAACTCCTAAAACTTGGCCTTTCCCAAAGCTTTGGTCAGGATATCAGCAAGCTGATCGGCAGTAGAGATGTGCTCTGCCCTGATGCTTCCTTCTTCCAAGCAGCTTCTGATGAAATGGTGCTTGATCCTTATATGCTTGCTTCTCTTATGGAAGACAGGGTTCTTGGCAAGAGCAAGAGCAGATTTACTGTCAATTCGAAGCTCCATTGCTTCAACCTCCCCGCCAAGAAGCTCAGCCACTAATCTTGAAAGCCACAGGGCCTGAGTTGCTGCAGTGGTTGCAGCTACATACTCGGCCTCACAGCTGGAGAGTGCCACCACCTTTTGCTTGACTGATTGCCAGCTGACCAGACACTTGCCAAGGAAGAACAGGACTCCACTTGTACTCTTGCTAGTGTCAATATCCCCAGCTAGATGACTGTCACAATAACCAATGAACCAGGCACTGTCTTCTGCTCTGGTAAAGTACAGGCCATAGTCAAGCGTTCTAGCAACATAGCGAAGGATACGTTTGACTGCTGCTTGATGTTCCACTGTTGGCCGCTCCATGAACCGACTGACAAAGCCCACGGCGAATGCCAGATCAGGCTGAGTATGCACCAGATAGCGCAAGCTGCCAATCAGACGCCTGTAGTGAGTGGAATCAACTTCTTCAGCTGTGCTGTCTCGGCTTAGCCTTAGCCGCTCCTCCATTGGTGTGCTGGCAGGGTTGCAACCCGCCATGCCTCCAAGCTCCAGGATCCTCTTGGCATATTAAGTCTGCCTGAGAGTGATCCCAGATGCATCTTGATGCACCTCGATGCCGAGATAGAAACTGAGAAGCCCAAGGTCACTCATGTCAAAAGCTTTCATCATCTGAACTTTGAAGACCTCCACTTCTTCTTCCTTGGCGCCTGTGATGATGAAGTCATCAACGTAGACCCCAATCAGCAGTGCAGAGTGTTCACTGCCCCGCCGGTACATCGCTGCTTCATGGTCGCACTGCTGGAACCCCATCTCCTTGAGTGTGGCATCCAACTTTGCATTCCAGGCCCGAGGTGCCTGCCGTAGGCCATAGAGTGCCTTGCGGAGATGGTAGACCTTCTGCTCTTGCCCGGGAATGGCATACCCCGGCGGCTGCTGCACTTATACCTCCTCCTTGAGATCACCATTGAGGAATGCCGATTTGACATCCATATGGTGAACACGCCATCCTTCCCGAGCCACCAAAGCAAGCAGAATCCTGACATACTCCATGCGTGCCACCGGAGAAAAAGCATCTTCATAGTCAACTCCTTCTTGTTGGACAAAGCCATGCGCCACCAGCCACGCCTTGTGCTTGATCACCGCGCCCTGCTCATCCCTCTTGAGCTTGAAGACCCACTTCAATGTGATGGGCCGATGACCAGCAGGAAGAGGCTCCAGGTCCCAAGTTCTGTTCTGCTCCACGGCCTTAATCTTCTTATCCATGGCCACCCGCCAGGCTGGGTCATCCTTCGCCTGAGCAAAGTTGTCCGGTTCGTCGTCGTGCGTTAGATGGAGCTCGGTGAGGAGGCGCTGCGGTGGTGATGGTGTGGCTTCTGGACCCAAGATGTTGGGCATCGTCCGGTACCGGAGTGGTTCCCCATCATAGCAGGTGTCGAGCCACTCCCCGTCATCTTCAATTGGAGTAGCGTGCTCGATCGGTGGTGTCGAGCCACTCCCCGTCATCTTCAATTGGAGTAGCGTGCTCGATCGGTGCGCTGGAATTGGCCGCCGCAAGTGTTGGGGTAGGGGAAGCAAACCGGCCCGCCGTGTTCTGGACCGGCGGGATTGGCGAGGACGCCGGAGTAGGTGATGCCGCTGCGGGTACCCCTCCAGTCTCCCCCGGAGCTGGAGACGGTGCACGGGATGGCGCAGGCGACAGCGTCCCTGATTGCTAGAGGTCGACGGCGAAGTCACTTGATGAAGAGCTACTGGCGTCCGCGGCGGACCAGTCCCAGCCGCACCCTTCGTCGAAGACAACATCATGGCTCACCTTCACCCATCGTGTCTCGGGGTCGAGCACTCGGTACGCCTTGGCTCCTTCCGCATACCCGATGAAGACTCCAGCCTTGCCACGATCGTCCAGCTTCCGAAGCTGTCCAAGATCCTTGGTGTAGGCGACGCAGCCGAAGACCTTCAGATGGCTCACTGATGGTGCACGGCCATGCCAGGCTTCGTAAGAGGTCTTGCCCTGCAAGCTCTTGGTCGGCGAGCGATTGAGCAGATGTACTGCCGTTATCACTGCCTTCCCCCAAACTCGGCCGACATTCCCCTCTACTTGAGCAGCGCACGCGTAGTCGCCACCACCGTTTGGTTCCTGCGCTCTACCACACCGTTTTGCTGCGACGAGTGTGGGGCGGAGAAGTGGCGCTTCACGCCTTCTTCTGCGCAGAAGTCGGCGAGGTTGGCGACGGTGAACTCGCTGCCGTTATCGGTGCGCAGGACCTTGAGCTCTCAGCCGCTTTTCTTCTCCGCCTCCGCCTTGATCTGCTTCATGGCGTCTGCTGCAGCATCCTTGGACGGCAGCAGAGCGATCCACATGAACCGGGACGCATCGTCCACCATGAGGAGGAAATAGTGCCGCCCGCCAGGAGTTGCCGGCGTCACTGGCCCGCACAAGTTGCCATGGATGAGCTCCAGTGGATCCTACGCCCGGAACTGAGCTTGCTGCGGGAACGGCTGACGTCGCATCTGGTGGTGACATAGGTGTCGCAGACTTGCTCAACATGCTCGATCACCGGCATCCCGCGCGCCATTGCTGCCTTGCCTAACTGGTGGAGTGCCTCGAAGTGGAGATGGCCGAATCTCTCGTGCCAGCGCCAAGCTTCGTCGTCCTTCCTGGCGGCGAGGCAGAGCGGCTGCGTGGCCTCGAGGTGGTGGATGTAGAGGCGACTGGGTCCGCGGTTCACCTTGGCGAGGAGGCGCCTGCAACGATCTCAGATGCGAAGCATGCCCCGATCGATCTCCACCTTGGATCCCCCTTCGTCCAGCTGGCCCAAGCTCATGATGGAATTGCGGAGCATCGGGATGTAGTAGACGCCGTGGAGGACTCGGTGCTCGCCGTTCTTCGCCTTGAACACGATCGAGCCGACGCCCTTGATCTCCACCCTTGATACGTCGCCGAACCGCATGGTTCCGTGAGCCGAGTCGTCGAGGTCGGAGAAGAGCTCTCGGCGGCCCGTCATATGGTGCGTGGCTCTGCTGTCAAGGTACCAGCCTCCAGCTTCTCTTCATCGGTGTTGACACTTCTTAGCGCAACCACCAGAGAGAGACAGGGTGTTAGGCTATCTCTGATAACGGCGGCAGAAGTGCCCTGAAGGTATTTCTTATGTCTATTGGATAATTCCGCAAGCGCACAGAATATACCGCTGTAGCACTTCACCCGGGAGTATTCCAAGGTATCGTTATTTATTTTTATCCCAAGGAAAAGCGGTTGCTAGGAATAATTAATAAAAAGAGAGATCCTTAAGTCTATAGCAACTTAGTATCAACTAGTGATAGGGGGGTAAATCGATATATAGAGGAAAGGGTTCTGACACCAAGACACGATAAGGTTTTAGGATAACTAAAGATAACTAGTAGAGTATAGCTAGGTGGGAGGACAATGAGTGAGTATAAGACTCCTATGACACTTACTTTACTCTTGTGAACTATCTTATCAAATGGATGAATTATACTAAGACAGCTACCTTACTTTCGGTGTGTAGGGGATAGGCGAGACAGTAGGGGATAGGCGAGACAGTAGGGGATATAACCTCTACCCGAAGCGACTATTCTCTTATGGGAGCCTACATTTTAAGAACTTGCCTAAAACATGTGGAGGGATACTAAGACTAGACAGGGCTGTCACCACCTGCTAGTACCCACAAACAATCCGTGCGACAAGCGGCATTCAAAGGCAAGATCTAGTCTAAGCACCATGCTTACACTAAGCCTTACTACTCTAGTTGCGTACCAACAACTAAAGCACCCTATGACAGGCGATGAACTACACACGTGAGCTGGTTACAGGATCACTATCTAATATAACTCAACTATAAGTTAAGACAAAACACAACAATACTATAAAGAATAGTAATGCACTAAGTAGAGACTTAGTAAAGTAAAGTAAAGATAATATATTGATAAAGGTAAAGTCTTACAGAAGGAAAGGTATAAGAGCTATACTAGACTCTCCAGCAGATGATTCCGGAGACTCCGAGCGTAGCTCGACTCGACTCTAACTCCCACATTAGACTAATACTACTACTACTACTAAAGAGTGGAGCTTCTCTTGTCTCTTGTGGCTTTTGTGTATCTTGGGTGTGTTGAAGAGGGTGATGGCAGCCTCTATTTATAGGGGAGAGTTGAGGGGCGCCACGTCAGCGATCCGTGTGCTCCTTGCCTCTCCTCCCTTGGATGAACCGCCTCAATACCGCCTCAAAATGGACGGCATGGGTGATTCCATCACGTGGAAGTCATGCAGGAAGGCGGTGGGGCACGTCGGTGGCCTGGGCCCACCATGGGTGGTTCGTCTGAACCACCTCTGGCAAGGTGGGCCCACCACAAGTGTCCCCATCTGTCATAGAGTATGTCTATGTATTTGGTTTGTCTTGATTCTGTTGGTTCACGTCTTGATCCATGTGCTTTAATCTTCCACCGTTGATTGGAAACACAACTTTGATCCGAAGGTGGAATTGAGCTGGATAGGAAGTCACACGGATCGTGCCATGTCAGCAGAGCCTTGGTGGGCCCTACTTGTGGTTCGGACGAACCACCTGTGGGCCCTCCAGGTGCTCCACTCTCTTCCATGTGGTCCCTTGTGTCATTTGTTGAAGTGTCATAACTTGGTTCCCAAATTTGTGGTTCTGCCGAACCACTTAGTTGGGCTCCAAGTGCTCATTTCAGCTCTATTTGATCTTCCCTGCATTCACAAGCTAAGAGTACAAGTGGAACTAGTTATTGATAAAATATGTTCATGATATGTCTATTCTCCCTTGAATCCGAGGCCTGTTGACGGTGTTTGAATGTAGATTTTCATGGTATATCCACCGTCAACAATCGGCGCCGGTGTTGAGGAACGCTCGCGCCCGGGGTTCGTCGATGTCGGAGGCGGCAACGTTGGTGCAGACGGCTTGCAGATCCGGCTCGAGGAGGCCGTGGGCGAAGAAGAGTGCAGCCTCCGTGTCCTCCGCTTCGGCGACATGGGCTACACCTCTGCGCTCGCTACGCTGGTCACTGCAAGCTCCTCCGCGATCACCACCACGATCACGGCGCGGCAGGTTGCAGTCCCTGGCCCAGTGCCCAGCACGACCGCAATTGAGGCAGGTGTCATCGCGATTTGCCCTGCGCTCGCCTTCACCGCCTCCTCCGCGCCTGCCATCGCCGCGATCACCATCTTCCGCGTCGCCGCGGTCGGCCTTCCTTCTTCCTCCTCGTGGACTTCGGCGACCACTTGACGACCCAGCATCCTGGCCACCCTTCTTCTCCTTCTGCAGCGCCACCCATTGCTCCTCAGTGAGCAACAGGTTTCCACCGGTGGCCTCCGCCGCCGGCTCGTCCAGCTCGTCCACCGCCTTCAGCTGTCCAGAGACCTCCTCGATGGTGAGATCCTAAAAATCCAGAAGAGTCTCGATGGCGAGCCGGAGCTGGCCGTACTTCTTGGGCGTGGCGCGCAGAAGCTTCTCCACCGCGCGCTCCTCGTCGTTGTCCTGGTCACTGTGGAGGGCGAGCTTCTGCTTCAGCGCGGTCAGCCGGAGGGCGAAATCCTCGATCTGCTCCCTGGGCTTGAAGGAGAGGTTCTCCCACTCCGTGCGAAGCCGCTGCAACGTGGCTCGGCGGACACGATCAGTACCGATGCGCGCCGCGGCGATGGCGTCCCACACCTCCTTCGCCATCGCCTTGTCCGACAGCGGAGCCTGCATCTCCTGCAGAACACTTGCGATGATGGACTCCAGCGCGTGGCGGTCGTCGTGGTACGGGTGGTCACCGAACTCGATGGCGTCCCAGAGTTGGCACGCCTGCATCCTCAACTTCATCAGAGAGCTCCACTCGTAGTAGTTAGTCTTCGTCAGCTGTGGCCACGGCGATCCAGTGCCCGCCTCCTTGTACACCGTGTGCGTGACCGGCGCCCCGTGACGGCCTCCGCGTCCGCGACGACGATCTGGTGATGGGGACTTGTTCCGGCGACGGCGCTTCGGACTCCGATGTGGATCCTGGGGACGCCGCTCCATCTCCCGACGCAGCGCTACGGCCGTGTTGGCCGCTGCCTGAGCCGCTGCTGCCGCCTACCTGGCTGCCTCGATCGCCTGCGCGGCTGCGGCCTCCGCCGCGGCCAGCCGCTGAGCGCGATTGTTCTCGTCCTCGACGGGAGCCTTGGAAGTAGAGGCGGCGGCAGCGATGGCCAGGCGCGCGCGCTCACTGGAGATGGACGTGGCCTCAACTCTCTCTCAACCTGGCTCTAGATACCAAATGTTAGAAACATAAACTAGAACACAACACAATTTGGGACTGCCAGAGGGCAGCTTGGCCAATTGGCCGCTTGGATTGTATTGATAAGATGCTAGATGAAGTTGTTACAAAGCATAACAAACCACTGCTCTTATAGGCAAGTGGTGTACCTGCTCCCTGGATATTCCCTAGTAGATACCTTAGCTAAACTTGGCTTCCAAGACACCATGATCAATTTGGTTGTCAAGGTAAGCCTTACAGTGAATAGTAAGTACATTTCTATCAGTTTTAACTATGTTCTAACTATTTGCCTTTTGCAGATCCTTATACCAATAAAAGAATTGAGTGGTGCCTTCATTCTGTTCATATTGAACCAAGAGATCTGTACTGTCTACATTTTGGACCCTAATCCACTCGATCCAATTTACAAGTACAACCCAAATGCAAAATATGTGAAGAAATTACTATGCATTTCTGAATACTTAAAAAACTCCATGGCCAACGCAATTCCTGGGTCTAAATGGAATGAAGATATTTTCTTATGGCGTCAAATTATTTTAACTGATATTACCATTTACAATAGGTAAACTTCTTTTATCTGTTAATTTTATTACTTAACATGTCTCAGTTTGGTTTAACATTCAGTTTACTACTTTTGCCTTTGTCTATTTTTGTTGTTGTTAGGGAACTATCTGGTTATGTTGTTTCCATGTTCATGTCTGCTTGGAAAGATGAACAACTTCATTTGCCTCAAATAAAGGTACAAATCATGGATATCTATTTTTCTGTTTTTTTTTTCTCACTTTTCATGCTTATATTTGATTAGTATTGTTTTTTTATTAAAAACAGGGTGGCTACGAACTCAGAAAGCATTTCTTGGGACAGCTGTTGACTATGAAGGAAAATAACTGTGAAGACAACTTACCTGCTGGAGTTCAAGAATTCATTAGATGTATCAAAAAGACTCAGATTTGAGATAGTCAAATATCTTCCTAATATTTTTATTATTATATTGTAAAGCAGTTTTTAATGTGAACCAGTTTGCTATGAATAAAGGATTTGCTTAGTCACTCGATTCTGAATCATCATCTTTATCATTAGTGTTATGCCCTCTGAGTATTTATAAGATATAACTGTATATTATATCTCCGTTTGTGCACGTTGAAGAGATTAGAGGTGAACTGGTTATCAAATAGACCAGCAATTGCTATGTATCCAGAGGTGCAGGAAGTGTTGGCCCAGGCGCTGTGGTGTTTGTTTGCTGATCTGCTGGTAGTGGTTTGGGTGACAACGGTGCAGTCTCAGGTGCATCAACTGCTGTTACAGGAAGTGTTGGCCCAGGCGCTGTGGTGTTGTTTGCTGATCTGCTAGTAGTGGTTTGTGGAAAAACGGTGCAGTCTCAGGTGCATCAACCGCTGTTATTGTGCAGTGCAACTCACCAGCAAGCAATGCCACTATGAGTACGAGCTGAAAACTGTTAAGGATGAGAAATTCAGTCTTTGCATTGGCAAGAGCCACGGATGCATGTGTGTATTTAGCACTCTTTCTGTGACCTTTGTTGTCAGAGAAAGGGAAGCGGAATGCGTATGACGAGTCAATGCTATTGCTCATAATACAATAGCTGGGTGTTGTGTTGCCTGTTTGAGCTGTAGAAAAAACTGCATACCGGCTGTACTGTGGGATTCTTGTCTTGGAGAGAAGTTTTTTTAAAAGAAAAAAAAAAAGGATTGGTCACCTGCAGTGTCGACAAGGATTGGTCACCTGCAGTGACGACAAGTATTAGTTGTTTCTCTTAAAAAAAAATTGTGCACCTGCAGTGACGACAAATATTTGAAAGTTTTTGAATTATATGATGGCACTCGGTGTACCAAGAATTTAGAGGCTGCAAGAAGAGGAATCAACGAAGCCACTTGAGTTTGATGAGGTTCAGCTCATTTACAGAAGTGACAGGCATGAGGTGGAATAAAAAACGTGGGAGTTATTATAAGGTAGTCTTGTGAATTTAAATGTTATGTCCTATAAAAAGCTTCACTTTGTCTTCCACTGTTTAATTGGTGGCGATGAAAACTATTTAATTAATCAGAATGAAATACCAAACCTTGTTGTCAAAAAGTGGAAGCTTAAGTTTGGCACAGTTTCAAAAAGCTACGACCTGTTACCGCCGCACGGCACGCACATGTCCACGTATTGCAGGGCACGCCCGGAGCTAAATATTACATTATTATTAAAAATATAAATATAAAAGAACATGATAATACAAGGTAACGTGTCCTAATAGGACACCGACTCCTCATTAGATTAAAATTCTATTAAACAAGGGATAGTCAAGATGCACCGATTCATGAAACCAATCTAATCTGCCCGCCCGCGCGCCCACCGCCTCTCCTCGCTTTCTTCCCTTCTGTTTAGATTGCTTGCTGCTCCATCGTGCAAGGATCAGGACGCCCACGCTGTGGCGAGGAGGACAGCGTCTACTTCCAGCTCAAGAAACGTGACCTGCTCAGCTGGATACACGGTGAGGTCGGTAATGCCGCCTCCGGATGTCCCGCCGGAACCACAGAGAGAGCTCCCAGAAGTTAATCATAAAAACATCGTTGCAGACCAAGAAGATGTGAAGCTAAACAAATGTGATGTCCAAAATATACATCCTTTTGACTTAAACATCGAACCTGCGCATGAAGAAGAACAGCTGATTCCAGGTGAACTAACTTAAATAATAAACTTTTCCTTTATTACTCCATATATGCTTTTGAAAATACATAATTGATCTTACTACATCCACATTGAAAAGCATTTTTTTATGGTCTTATTCTATATTGTTAATTAATGGAATTTTAATTAAAAGAATCAAAACATTCATGCAAATGGCTCTCAACGTCCGGTCATGAATTCTTATAAAAAAAAAAAGCATCCAGTCATCAATGCAAAGGACAAAAAAAAAAATAAAAAAGAACGAGAAAGGTATGCACGGATGGCTGATGAAAAAAAGGAAGAAAAATTAAAAAGAAGACGTGAAGCCTATCATCAAAAGAAATGAAGTAAAAAAAAGCCTTAAGCTGGGTAAGTTTATCATATAATTGTTTCTGCGTTTTAAATAAAAAACTAATAATAAAATTTAATTTGCAGACAATGATGGAATTATATCCAAACAAGACACAAATGAGAATGAAAATGTGTTTTCTGCCCAAGGTATTTTTATTAATTATATATAAAATTAAATAAATATATTATACAATACTAATATGACACATCCATGCAGGAAATTCAAATGTCACTCAAAGTGACAAATAAATAAGAAAGAAAGAGACAGGTATGCACGGATGTCAGAGGAAAAAAACAAGAGCAGTTGAAAAGGCGTCGTGAAGCCTATCAACAAAAGAAAAAGACAGAAAAATGCACAAAAGTCAGGCAACATTATGATAATATGGAACCAGATAAAAATAAATCTAGAATAGAACAAATTGCAGCTAACAAAGAACTGAAGCGCAGTGCAAAGACCAGGGATTCAATCGCTATGGAGAACCCTGCATATGTGGAAGAAGACCTGGACATAAACAAAACTACCTCTAAAGAGAAAAAGAGTCCAGGAGAACACAAAAGACAGACTGAAAGTGACTCTACGTCATTCAAAGAACACGTACAACATCAAGAAGTGAAGAATAACGGTAAGAATACTATATGTTTTAGAAAAGCAATCAAAATAAAAAAAATAACCATGTCTCTTTGACAGGCTTTCCCTCTTCAATGTGTCCGGCCAGCAAGGAGAAACATTGCAACATACCAGATAAACCTCATATGCTAAAAACAGTACGAAACTGCAGATTTTACAATGCTAAAAAAATTCGAGTACGAGTCCGAAGGATATGTTGCAGAAAGGGAAGTATCAGACTAGCCAATACAAATACACCTCCTCAACTAATGAGGCTTTGGACAAGCAACGATAATGATGCGAGGCACTTTCGGAACAATATAAGATATTTCAACGGACACTTCTCATTTACTACTGTACATTGCCAGCTAGACAGAGAAACGACTGACGTCAGAAAAACAGACATCTGCACCTTTCGAGCACATGGTCAGCTTTACCATGATATACTCACGATTGGTAACATTCCAGCAGCACAGAAGAACCTAGAGCTGTATTTCTATGATAATGATCCAAGCCTACAGCATCGTTACCGATCTTGCCGCATGGAAATATACGAGAAAGACAAGCACATCATCAGCCTAATCACCGAAGTTCTACGCGAAAACCCATACTCTAAACAGTTTAGGAGTTTGGGATAAGCCGAGAACATGGAGGATTACAAAATCATCCTGAATCTTGACCAGAGATTGGACCAGAGAGTATACAACGCACCGATCACTTCAGAGGTAGCAGCAGTATGGATAGAAGGAAACGAAAGAAGAAATACTTTTGACAAAAACATAATAGTGCATGGAAAAAACAACGAAACATAGGGCATAAGATCATATCATGGATGCTATGATCCATTATCATATCCTATATTTTTTCCAAGGGGTGAGCTAGGTTGGCATCAAGATATCCCAAAAGTCGGTATAAGAATGGAATATGTGATAAAGGCTCGTGCAAAGAAAAAAGATAACGTCAATGACCCAGGTTAGCCTATCAAAAAATAATGGCTTGTGTAAAAAAAAAAGGATATATAACACCTGCATCCATACGAAATTAACTCTGGATTTTGCGTTATTTAACAGATTCAAACAGCAATATGTGTGTAACCATGAGAGAATACTACTGCTACAGATTCCACGCGCGACCAAATATTTTCGATCCGGTGTTACATGGCGGGCGACTATTCCAGCAGTTTGCCATAGATACATACATCAAGATTGAATACTCCAGATTGGATTACATGTACCATCATCAGACAGACATAAGAGTAGACTTATACCAGGGACTTTTGGATAGCATTCAATCCGGCGAGCAAAAGGGAAATGAAATTGGGAAGAGAATACTTCCCTCGTCGTTTATTGGAGGGCCACGAGATAAGCACCGCCGGTATCTAGATGCTATGGCTCTGGTCAGAAAATATGGAAAACCAGACATATTCCTAACGATGACATGCAACCCCAACTGGGAAGAGTAAAAAATGAGCTGAAGTTTGGACAGACTCCACAAAATTGCCCATATTTGGTTGTTCGTGTTTTCAGGGCAAAACTAACTGAAATGAAGAAGCAGCTATTTGAAAAAGAAATTCTAGGAAAGGTAAAGGCTTATACATATGTGGTAGAATTCCAAAAAAGGGGACTACCACATGCTCACTTCTTGCTGATCATGACTAGAAAATACAAGTACACATGCCCAGAACAGTATGATAGAATCATCTCCACGGAGCTACCTAGCAAGCACAAATACCCAAGTCTATACAAAATGGTAGTCAAGCATATGATGCATGGTCCCTGCGGCGCACTGAATAGAAACTGTCCGTGCACAAAGGATCGGAAGTCGACAATACAATACAAGGGAAGGACTCATACCCAATATATAGGAGACACGACAACGGAAGGACCGCAAAAGTAAGAAAATGCAAGCTAGACAACGGGTGGGTTGTTCCCTACAGCTCGTACCTATTGATGATGTTCAACTGCCACATAAATGTTGAGATTTGCTCGAGCATTAAGGCAGTCAAGTACCTATATAAATACCTATACAAGGGACATGACAAGGCATCAATAACAGTTACTGGGGCAGAAAAACAAGTACAGGTCGACGAGATTCAACAGTACAGAGAGGCCCATTGGGTGACGCCTCTAGAAGCGCTATGGAGAATATATGGCTTCGAAATAAGCAAAATACACCCTCCAGTCCAGCAGCTGCAGCTGCACCTCCCAAACATGCACATGGTTACTTACCATGGTGAAGACTTAATCGAGGATATTGTCAAACATAAAGGCAAAGAAAAATCAATGCTGACAGCATACTTTGAAAGAAACAGCAATGATGAAAAAGCAAGAGGCATACTATACAGAGACTTTCCAGAGAAATATACTTGGAACATAAAAGATAAGCAATGGCAACCGAGGAAACATAAAAAAATACAAGATTGGAAGGATGGTCTCAGCCCATCCAGCAGAAGGAGAATGATACTATCTTCGGGTACTCCTAAACCACGTGTCGGGAGCAAGGAGCTACATAGACCTCAGAACGGTTGACGGTTAGATAATGCCCACCTTTCGGGACGCCGTGGAAAAAAGGGGACTAATCGAGGCAGACAAGACAATAGATGAATGCATGACAGAAGCAGAGCTTTTTCGGATGCCATCATCGCTAAGAAGACTTCGCAACAATTCTGATTTTTTGCGAAGCGAGCAACATTCGTAGTCTTTGGGACAAACACCTTGAGGCGATGTCTGAAGACTACAGCAGACAATGCAAGTGCAAACACACGGTACAACAGATGGTACTACGAAATATCAGGGACATGCTGTAGTCAATGGGAAAAGACATAGACAAGCTACCGCTTCCAAAAATTGACAACCAGCATGACACATCAGACAGCATGACTAGGGAGATTATCGAGGAATCCTTGATACAGGTGGACCCAGAGGACGCATGCTTGCATGAAAAGCTAAACAATGAGCAAAAGATAGCCTACGAGATGATCCTATCAGCAGCAAACAACAACAGAGGAGGGGTCTTCTTCGTGGATGGACCAGGAGGGACGGGAAAAACATTCCTCTACAGGGTGCTCCTAGCCACCGTTTGTAGCCAAGGTAAGATTGCTCTAGCAACAGCCACTTCCGGTGTTGCAGCTTCAATCATGCCAGGAGGAAGGACCGCACACTCGAGGTTCAAGATACCACTAAGAATACAAAACGGAACGAATTGTGGATTCACAAAACAAAACGGGACAGGAAAGCTAATAAAGGCCGCATCGCTAATAATCTGGGACGAAGCATCAATGACTAAGAGGCAGGCTGTTGAGGAGCTGGATAAAAGCATGAGGGACGTAATGGACAGACCGGATAAACCATTCGGCGGGAAAACAATTGTGTTCGGAGGAGATTTTAGGCAAGTCCTGCCTGTTGTAAGAAAGGGCACAAGAGCACAGATAGTAGACGCGTCGCTACGCAGATCCGAGCTATGGAACTGCATGCAGCACTTGAAGCTTGTACAGAACATGAGGGCTCAAAATGACCCGTGGTTCGCGGAATACCTTCTGCGTGTCGGGAATGGCACAGAGAAGACGAATGATAGTGGCGAAATCCTTCTACCTAATACAATATGCGTGGACAACAATAAAGATGAAAATGGACTGGATATACTGATCGACCATATCTACAAAAAGGACGGCGCCTCCTTGAAGGATCGAAGATACATCACGTCGAGAGCGATTATCTCCACAAGGAACGACTGCGTAGACAGCATCAACCTAAAGATGATTGACCGCTTCGAGGGAAAGGAGATGATGTATCATAGCTTTGACTCCGTAGAAGAGGACCCACATGGCTACTATCCCCTGGAATTCCTGAATAGCCTCACACTGAACGGACTGCCTCCACATAAGCTGAAGCTAAAAATAAACTGTCCAATCATACTACTCAGGAATATCGATCCAGCAAATGGTCTTTGCAATGGCACAAGACTGATTGTCCGTGGGTTCCAGAACAATGCGATTGATGCGGAGATCGTGCTAGGACAACACTCAGGAATGCAGGTTTTCTTAGGATACCGCTATGTCCATCAGACGATGAGATGTTTCCCTTCAAATTGAAGAGGAAACAATTTCCAGTCAGACTTAGCTTCGCAATGACAATAAACAAATCGCAAGGCTAGACAATACCAAATGTTGGCAACTACCTACCAGATCCGATTTTCTCTCATGGCCAGCTGTATGTCGCGCTCTCCCGAGCAACGGAGACCAAGAACATAAAGGTGCTAACAGGAAAACACGACAAAGACGAGGAGGAGGACAAGAAGATTAAGAAGAAGAGTAAGAAAACAAAGAAGATGCAAACAAGAGAGACATACACTAAGAATATTGTCTACACAGAGGTCCTAAGAAGATAAGTGATGCGCTGACTGAAAAAAAGGTAACAACCAATTTTTTTAAAAGAACTAAAACCTTTGATTCGACATGATTTAGTCAAAGAAAACAACTGTTGGCGTGAAAATTTGGTCCGCAGTCGGCACACCAGCGGAGCCGGAAAGTTCTGCAGAGCAAGAGCCTGTAGACCAGCTAGCTTCAACAATCGCGTTCCAAGCATGCCAGTCAATTTGACCTACAATCGACAAGGGAGAAAAGAGTTGACCAGTAACACAAGGCGGAACCACTGGTGTGTCCCAGGCGGTTCCAAATATTCGACCCAATGGGGCTTTCGTTCCAGGCTACCGGCTAGAGAGCCGATATTCGATCACATGAATTGATTATGTGACTGTAGCATAAACATCTGATTTCCAATTAACTGATTTAGGGATACATGAATGATAACAAATCATATTAGCCAAATCTCAATTATATATTATCTCGCACATTAATACATATTTCAATCTATCACGTTCATTAATTAGGATCGACTGGATCATTACAGCTAACAATGCACGTGAACATATCTCGACATGATCAAAGCATGAAACAACATACGAGAGAGATCGGTTAAATATGACATGCAAAAGGCAAGCATAAACAGATTCGGCTAAGTAGCCGATCTGATTACAATACAGGTAACATACAAGCCTATAAAGTAAACGATGCTTTGACCCTTTGACCAGTCAACCCAATCCGTCGCTCACGTCACGAGGATCGACCAGATCATTACAGCTCGTGACGTAAGCTAAAGATCAAATCTACTAATCAAAGACTCTCAACATAATCTACTTTATTACTTGAGTGCAACCTGTATACAATCTAGATCCGAACTAACCGGCTAATGATAAACAAATCTACTCGCTTAAAATATGATATTCAATTACTGTTCATTGAGCAAGACAAAAACATAGGATTTAAGCCGATGAGAAACAGATCAAGATTAGGCAAGTGATGATGCTTAAAATTAATAAACGATAAATAAATACAAGCAACATCGGTAACTTAATGAATCTAACTAAACATGCCTCTTTTAGTTAGAGTCGATAACTAACCCTCAATCTAACTCAAGCAGTGGGGTGTAAGGCAGAATTTCAAGGCCATACTCAAATTAAACGATAATCGATAACTACTCGAATACATCTAGCAGTGGAGTATGAGACAGAATCGTACAGGCCATATATGACAAACATGAGCGTGACGGTACTTACAGTAAGCCTGCGTCCACCGGATGACACCCAACTTATCGAAGAACTCGCTGGATCTACTCTACTCTTACTCCTAGGGTTTTTTGACCGGAGCCGAAAAGGTTATTGTATTGATTGTGTTGGTGTGGATACAATGGCCGAGGGTTTATATTTATACCCCAGGCTAACCGACTCTTGACAAACCTCGTACGTGACTTGCCTAACAGTAATACCTAAATAAAAGGAATATATTAAAAATACGTAGACTCTAATTCATTTTATGTAGAGTCCTTGTCGACGAAGCTTCCTCGTAACATATCCTTTCCATCGGTAAAGGCCCCGTGCATAGATATGTGAATATGTCACTTTGCGCATGCAAATCTTGCCGGTCCGATGCATCTGGACGTTGTTGTGCATCCCGAATAAAATAATATTCTTTTCTCTTCTTGCACCGCTTAGATATATCCATATATATGAACCGACCAAAAATAAACGCGGCCAAATATGTTAATTGGCCTTCGTGCATGAGCAAGCCTGCACGTCTCCTTTCTTTCAATCGCACATGATTTGATCAGCTTGACTCAGTAATTAAATAGTATAAAATCTGGTCAGCTTCCTTTCTTTGAGCACCTTCAATCACCCACCAAATCATACGTGATATACATGGAGCAGCGCAATTCTCCAAATCAACTTACTGCCAATGATATTTCCTGGCCGACCAAATTCTGGTGAAAACAACAACATAGTTACTGCACTTCCAAACAAAGCAACATTGTAAATTTTTAGTAATTTCAGTTTAGTCTTGTCATCTCACTGCATACATTTCCTGACTATTTCATGACTTCAGCAATTTTCCATTGCCTATATAGGAGATGATGGTTACAATTGCAACAAAATGTTGCTGCAGCAGTGGGAAAAACCAAGATTCTGGAAAGAGGAGAATAATAGATGCATCCAGGTAACAGAAAAGTATCACTGCAGCGGTTCACTTATTGGATTGATTCTCTGGCAATGCTGCTACCAATAGTTAACAATGTTTTATATTGTACAGACATGTAGCTGAATTACCTATAAAGTTGGAATGAAGATGGTTCTGGTCCAAAACGAGAAATTGGGCACGAAAAATATTGTAGTCACATGCACGTGTATTACCTATAAAGTTGCAACGAATATGGTTCTGGTCCATCAACGGCCACTTCCATGGCTGACCCACTAGCATCCTGACAACGAGAGAGAGGAGCGCGTCCAACAACAACTGCAAAGCACAAAATCTAATCACGAAAATACATATTTAATTATCTGATTTGCAAGAAAAATTACTTAAAAAAACAAACATCATCTCCAATTGCATACGGCTTTTAGAAAGAAAGGACAAAAAAACAGATAAAAACATACCGCCAAATGGAAGCTTCACATCAAGCTAAAAAAATAGTGGAGATGAGAAGCGAACTCACCAAAACGGAGAGGCTGTGTCTATCCGTGTCATTGCAACGCCTCGAACACACGTACACAGAACACAACAATGGCAAGCGAGGCTGAGGAACACATCAATGGCCTGCAAGGTGGGGATTCCAAGAAACGACGGGAAGGAGCCTCCGCCTCCGCACCCAACGCTTGGATCTCACCACCGACGACGGCGGGGAGCTCCTGCAGACTCGCAAACCAAGGATCCGCTGGGGAGGAAAGAGAAGATGTAAGGAAGAAGAAGGAAGCAGGCTCAGCTGCGCAAGGGATCTTGTACAATGAGGAGAACAAATATTCAGATTACTCAGCTATTCCCACTCGCCCAAGATTCGGTAGTGCTTGGAGCTGGAGCAATCAGAGAGGAAGAGACAATTATTGGAGGGAAAAGAGACAGTAGAGAAGAGGGGATCAACCAGCTGGTGAAGAAAATCCAGCCTAGAAGGCCAGACGGTCAATTTGGAACACACGTGCTGTTACCAGTGGAGCTCATCTCCTCTGTCTTGGTGTGTGAGGTGGAAAAAAAAATAAGCAATGGAAAAAAATCATATATTCAATAACCTTATCGAAAAAAAACGTTTCAGAAAAAAATATCGTCAAACAAAGGAAATATAAATCATGAAAAAAAATAGTTGAGTTTGCAAATATAAAAACTATAAAAATAGATTTATCTTTAAATATAGTATCATAAAAATATGCATATATCACTCTTCAACAAAACATTATATACAAAAAAAAGTCATGCTTCGATGAAAGTATATCGTATCAATGTCCTAAATGACTTCTAAATCTAATATGTAGGGAGTACGTAACATCCCATTCTTATTTAATTTTTTGATACTTTTAAAATACCATAGCAACGCACGGGAAAAAGGAGGAAATGCGAAACATCCCGAACTTATTTTATTTTCTGATAGTTTTTTACCCCCTAGCAACACAGCAGGACGGAACTAAAATGCAATAAGGTGTATTTACTATAGTAAATGCACAGACCCTGTCAGCTCACCTCTCGCCCACCCATCCGTCCGCATACAGAGAATCTTTTTTTGTTTCAGATTGAAAAAATGCAATATCTCCTAAACCATAGCTCCTATTTCAGATCCGTTTGCACCAGGTTGTTGAAAAAAATGTGCTTAACAAAACGAGATCCAAAAAGACTATATTTGATAAACTTTTTTTAATGTAAGTAATTGCAATTTCAATGTACTCTGAGTTGCCATCATGATTACAACACAATTGCAACTTGGCTGTACCATAGTTAGCGCTTGTTGCAACCACTTAGAACATAATTTTTACCCAATTTGCTACTACATCACTACACGCAACTAGTTACAACCTAGTTGCAAGCCTAGATAGTGAACAACGTGCATTTTATATACCCAATGTGTGTATTCTCTACCAATTGCAACCGCGAGATTAGACCAATCACAACTATAACATCATACTAACTGTAACTTGATAGAAGTAATTGCAACAGATCTGATATAGTGCAACTGGATCTGATATAGTTGCAACCTGACGTGATTCAATTACAATTAGATTCGGGCCAGTTGCAACTAGGCAAAAACCCGTTGCAAACCTGACGCGATCCAATTACATAGTCAGGCCAGTTGCAACTAGGCAAGAACCAGTTGCAATCTGACGCGATCCAATTACAACTAAAGTCGGACCAGTTGCAACTGGGCAAGAACCAGTTGCAATCTGACGGGACAAGATGAAACCAAATAGAATAAGATCAAGGAAACAATTGGATTGGAATCGTATCCAACAAAGACACATGTACAGCCCCTATAAAGAACGACAGTGTGTAGCCTCGGACCAACGACAGCGCGTAGGCTCAAACCTTTTGCTCGGTGCGGCGTGTAGGCGAAGCTCTGGTTTGGGTTGCACACCTGCACAGGCGAGGAGTAGCACGGGCATAGGCCGCAAGAACGAGGTCGAGCTCGAGCGCGACGATGACGCAGAGCCCAGATGCTGACCACGAACCGCGACGGCAACACAGGGCGTGGGCAAAACCATGGCAGGCCACCTGCTGCAAGGGGCGAAGCTCGGCCAATGAACACAGGCCGCGAGGACGAGGCGGAGCTCAAGCGCGACGACGACACAGAGCTTAGTGCTAGCCATGGACTGCGACGGCAACACGGAAAGTGGGACCACTGACGGTGGTGAGGCAGAGCGCGACCACAACCACAGCTTGCGATGGCCGACCGTAGGCCATGGGCCGCGATGACAAGGCGGCGCTTGGCGTCCGCGAAGGCAGTGGCAGTGAGGCACACGAGGTGGCAACGGCACTCGGCTATGGCCAGGTCATGAGGATCGGAAGAGGGCCTTCGGCCAGCACTGGGTGAGGCAGAAGACAGAGAGGATGAACGGAAAAATCCGAAAATAAGATGGCTCAAGGGCGAGAGATGCGAAAGTGGGAAGAGATGAGGCTGCCTCCGAGTAGGGGCCACAATGTGGTGTACAGTAAGTAGATTGGAAACACGACAGTCGAAGGATGGTGACGCATCACCGTACAGGGACGTCGGGGCGTGCACATCAACAGTAGTGCTCTCTAGCACGTTAGCTCTCGAGTCCTGAGTCGCTGCTTGTGGGACTGGGGAAATTATGGACCACCTTGTCAGTGGGGAAAAGGCATAACTGAAAACAAGACTGTGCCATGCATCGCCACGCCAGATACCACGCGAGGCCCTGAAGCGCGGAGAAAGCACGGGTGATTGTGTTTTCCTTCTCCTTTTACTAATGTCTTACCTTTTTTTTGTTCGGCTAATTGATAGGTATTTGCGTTTCTTTTTCTCCGTATCTTTCGGTTCCAATTGGAGATGATTGGATCAATTTTGGAAAAATCTATAATTTTATTCTAATTTCATACAGGCTTAATGGGATATTGCCAAGCCAACATTAACTTATAACACGGATGCCATGGTCAACAAAAAAAGGATAAAATGTAGATAGATATATATCAATTTTGTTGTTGTCGTCTCACATGAATGTTTGATAGCTTTCTCTCCCGTTGCAATGCACGGACATATTTTACTAGTGTATATATATATATATATATATATATATATATATATATATATATATATATATATATATATATATATATATATATATATATAGGGTAGCGCTAATCACCACCCAGGGTAGTGATTATTATTCACTACCCGGGTCTAAGGATCCCACCAACCACTCTCCGCACCAGGCCCGTACTAGGAACGACAAAAGCCAAGGCTCGAGAGCACACACCTCCTGCATCCAGCCTTTTTCTTTTTCCTTTTATTTCTCCACGCGAGTGTGACACGAGGCCTTCCCTGTACAGCTACAATTTTTTTCCACGTCGTTTTTTCCTACCCACACATGATCTTGTGGTGCCTCCATTCAGGACCCGTTTTGTTTCCTCCGACTTCATTTTTTTTATCTTTAGAAAAGCGTTATAGTGAATCAGTTATGCAGCAACAAACAGACAAAAGCTTCATTTTCTAATCTTAGTTAATCTATAGCCCATTGTGGTGGTCAAAAAACCTGTAGCCCATTAACTAAAGGATTTATTTATGATTAAATGTCAGTTTCCATAGTTAGAATGTTGAAAACTTCTACGTAACCAAAATTTTCATATTGTTTTCAAACAAATTTACATTGCACAGGGAAATTTCAACGAACAAGGAATGCTTGTCCTTGCAGTTCAAAGTTTTTTGCAGGGTATAAGCACTTAAAAAAAGAAGAGCCATCAAAAGCCCAGAATCACCATCAACATGTCCAATCGTGCATCTCAGACATGCGAACTACCAGTAGCTAGGAGGTAATGCAAGGACTCCATGGTGGTGCTCAGCTAACATCTTGCACAAGATCGTCCACTATAGTACCACACCATCACTCCAGTCTTGGGATGCCAAAGAGGTAACGTCTTCTAAAACCTGCAAGATAGAGTATTGAGCTTAATATGACAAAATATGGATAATAATAAATGAAATAACCTCTTCTAAACATGATTATTTTCAGAATAATCTTTAAAAAACAGGTTTTCTTGTGGGTGTAAAACAGATCCAGTTAATTATCAAGACCATACCACATGAACATTAAAAATGTAGAAGTTGTTACTTGTTACGCAAACTATTTCAATGTAGACTGATGCCAATAATGAACTTTGAATTCTAATCAAACAATGATTGAAGCTCAAGCACCCTACGGTCTGTCAGGATATGGACAAACCTCTCTTGTATCTTCCAAAATCAAGGGAGTTGTAGTCCCAAAAACAAGGGAGAGAACCATAAAAATCTCAATCATTTGAAACTACACTTACCTGATAGTAAATCTGCCTTGTGTGACCCCAAACAAACTCTATTATTTGCTACCAATATGGCCTGGCCACAAATTCATGTGACCACAAAAACTTAAGTGCTATGCACTCTAGCATCATGTGTTGATTTCCTAACCATAAATAATTTGTATCAATGGTGATCATCTCTGAACGATGACATTTTGCATATCTGAATAGTGCTCATCTTCACAAATAAAAGTAATTAATTGCTTAAAAATAGTACATAAATATCTAGTTATCGAAAGTCAGTGGCGGATGCAGGATGGGAATTAAGGGGGGCTAAAACAATGGAGATGTTGATTTGCATGAAAATTTAATGGTGATTTGATGTTTTTGCTGCAGTAATCTAGTGGTAAATCAAGTCATTAGGGGGGTTGTAGCCCCACCAGCCCCCCCTGTAGATCCTCCACTGTCAGAAGTGGTCTTCCTCAACTAACAAATCAGTGGTAAGATAACCAACAGCTCCCTGAATGGATTAGAATTGACGAGCTTCCTCGCTAGATCAGCAAATCTATGCACAATTACAATAAAAAGGACTCAAGGCTAGCCTTACCTCACCCTCACGTTTAGGAACCCAGGTTGCAAAAGCCAGGAGCTGTGCAACAACATCCATTGAGCGGCATCTCCAAATAAATACACTACATTTGGAGCACAGCTTCAAGAGAAGAGCGAAGAAGTGCTGCCCATCCTCTTGTTTGGTCTTTGATTCAGAACCATTCCAGCCTGTGCCCTTCAATTTATAAGTAGAGATCTTCAATTTTACTAATTGTCTTTAGTGATGAGATATATTATCTTTCTACAAAACAATTTACTTGCCTTTGGTTTGATGATACTAATCAGATGAAAGAGTAGGAATTAAAGAGTTTAAAAATCATTACGCTTCAAAGATTAGATACTAACAAGTTTCAACATTCACTAAGCTTTACCCAAAATAGCACTTGGTTGGCAAAGAAAAGATGGACCAAATTCAGCTTACGGAACTATTTTCCCACCCCAACATATAATCAGGAGTTCAAGTTTCCTAACTGGAACCGTGTTGGGTCTCGTCATCAGACCAACACGACCCCAGACCAGAGCATATATAGGGAAAAATTGATGACAATGAAATGACTGCCAAAAATCAAGTTGCTTCAGTTCATCAAACTACTAGTGCCTCCACTGCCATGCAAGCTTGAAAACTATAAACCATGTTAAAATCCTAAGTTGAATGTATAAATTGCAGCCCTAATAATCTAAAGTAAAGTGTCTAGAGCACAGTAATACATATACGTCCATTACATGAACCAAAGCGATATACCTACACCCCCAGGTCACCACAAAACTAAAATTATAAAAAGGAGATTCTTACAATAAATGAATTAAAAGAGAGGCTGCTAATGGGAAAAATCTCACCTCAGAATGAGGCAAGGAGATTCTAACAGTAAATGAACCTAGGCAGATATACGTATTGGCTGTTTCATTTACATTAAGGGAAATTTAAGATGGTTAAGCAAAAAATGACTTATAGTGCCTCAATTAGCTGCATATGATGCAAACTGATTGTACCCAATCTTCAGCAGTATTCATTTCCATTGGATCCTAACCTACTAAAATCAATATTGATCAGCAAAGAATAATGTTCATAATAACTAGAATCCAATCAAAAGCATAGGGTGAATGTCATAAGCATGCTGGATAAAATGAGGAGTAATATTCAGACAAAGTTTAAAATTTTGTATGTAGTATGCAAGAAAGATTTTGAATAAGGATATTGTGAAAACAAAGTATTTTACTAATATAAATCAGTTTGCTGTAAATACACAAACATGTTGTATAGCTTTAGAAATTCAGTGGCATTTGTGTGCATATAAACATTTGTAAGTTTATAACAAGATAATTAACAAAATGATGTGATAATCACCTATGCATACCTTTTTAAGATAGTAGTTATCGTATATTGCTCCGCTAGGGCAGTCTGTTTAGGATCCCGTGCATAACTAGCATGATAGTGGTTAGCTTGGTCCGAGTGTTATGCTCTTCTCACCTGTACAGAATTAGTGAAAAAAGTAAGCTGTAAGCATCCATATATGTATTGTATGATCAGCTGTGGATTGCCTGATCAAACAAGCCATTGGGAAAAAAGGCTAGGTGACAGCAGATTTAGTTAATACCTGCACTCACAAACAGAAGCATTAAAGCAATATGGATATACAAGATGGAATCACATACTGAAAGTGGATATGATAGCATTTGGATAAATCCTAATTACTATCTAAATGGATTAATGGCAAAGAGGATTTGTTTTCTAAACAGGCAATTTAATAATAGAAGCAATCTGCCAATGCAAAAAAAGGCTCACTCCTGAACTAACCATGTGAGAACTCAATATAGTAACATTCATACAAACACAGAGCATGCATCAGCATCACCGAACAATCGATAACCACAAACAGTCACCATCAATGTCGGTGATCAACAAACAGAACAATAGAGTCGAATAAAGGGGTGTGCTACCTGATTCGGCAAAGTTCATTTGTGAAGTTCATA
Organism: Eremochloa ophiuroides; assembly: GCA_038502445.1. Lineage (NCBI taxonomy): Eukaryota > Viridiplantae > Streptophyta > Magnoliopsida > Poales > Poaceae > Eremochloa > Eremochloa ophiuroides. The sequence goes on along the minus strand of JAHLJS010000007.1, from coordinate 95,125,844 downwards.
CAAAGAAATCTGGCACAGTGTGGAAGAAAAGCTGTTGCGGACAAGATTTGGATTGCTGATGCGATCCAACCATTGTCTCGCCACCGCCAGCTGAGGGATGGTGTGGAGCAGTAGCCACTGTAAGGAGTTAGGGAGAATCCGATGACGCTTCCCTAGTGAAGCATCTAGGCCCTAGTGGTTTCGGTGATTAATGACAACAAGACGGTTATTATGACTAACGTGTGTTTTGCAGGATAACCTAGAGGTTAGGTCATAATAACAAGTAGGTTCAAGCCCCTAGCGATGGAATTCGATTCGGTTTTCAAAGGATGGAAGACAAGACGGTGATAGGCTAGTGCCAAGTGTCGTTTGGAGTTGAGAGACACTTGGCGTAGTCTTAGGTTTTGTTTTTCTCTTTGACCGTACTATTAAGAGGGATTTGGATGGGTAGCTTGACTTAGAGCAAGATTAGAGAGTGTAGATGTGATGCACACTTGTCCAACATAGCTCTAGACAGCCCAGGGAGACTCTTGAGAGAGAGAGAGAGAGGATCAAGCTTCGTTTTGGAAAATTTTTGATTCGGCGAAGTTTTGATCAAATTAGAGGCGTCGGACTCTACCTAGTATGGGCTTCGGACCAATAGTTAGAGTCCGACGACATGTGGCAGCCCTTGGACGATTCTCAGCGTGCCAGGGAGCGTCGGACCCTGGCTGGATGGTCGTCGGACCATTGGCCAGAGTCCGGTGGTGCCTCTGGGTGTTCAGAGAGCATCGGACCGTCGAGAGAGTGAGCGTCGGACTAATGTTTCTTAGCGTCCGACGCTTCCAGAGAGGTTCCCGCAGCGAAAAAGAGCATCGGACTTAGTCCGACGGTGTGCGTCGGACCATTGGTCAGTGTTATAGCCGTTGAGAGGCACTGTGCCAGATGTTCAAAAGCGTCGGACTGAGGAGCGTCGGACCATCGAGTTCGGTCCGACGCCCCTCTGGCACAGGTCTGAGCACAGTGCGACTGTGAGAGTCGGACCGAGGTGAATGGTCCGATGGTGGAGCCTCGGCAGCGTCCGACGGTTCGCAGGAAAGTGAGAAACGGCTAGTTTTGGAGAGGGTGAGTATATATACTCCACCAAAGCCTCCATTCTATCTCTCTTGCCACTTCTAACAGCTGAAGGAACCCTTGTTGATCTTGTGAGAGAGCAAGATCCCTAGGGAGCATTGAGTGAACTCCATTGCTTGTGAGCTTCTTCCCTAGAGAGATCTAAGAGTGACTTGTGTGCATCCATCACCCTCTTTGGCCTTGTTCTTGGTCAAGTGAGAGCACTTGGTCTTTGCGAAGATCAAGGGGGAGCTTCACCCTTGTGCGGGTGCTCCAACGAGGACTAGTGGGGAGTGCCGACTCTCCGATACCTCGGGAAAAACCGGATTTGTCTTTCTAACTCTTTACATTCCCGCATTTCCCTTGTGTTCGAGTAGTATACTTGTGATAGGACTTGGCTCTAGGTTGCATAACTTGTTTTAGGAATAGAATTTACACAAACACTTGTGGGGTGACATTGGGTAAAGTGCGATAGGTTGAATTGATTTACGAAAAATTTATTAGTTGCCCAATTCACCCCCCTCTTGGGCATCCTTGATCCTTTCAATTGGTATCGGAGCCTTGTTGCTCATTAATTTGGCTTAACCGCCAAGAGAAAGGATGTACGGTGGTCATGATGGTCCCCCTCCCGTCTTTGACGGTAACGATTTTCCTTATTAGAAGATTCGTATGGAGGCATACCTTGAGGCGGTGGACCTTGGTGTTCACAAAGCCGCCACACAAGGGTACCCCACTCCCAAACCTGGCGCAACCCTCACACCTGTTGAGGAAGAGCACGAGAAGTGGAATGCTAAGGCTCGAAACATCATCTTTAGAGGCCTTAGCAAAGAGGTGTTCAACCGTGTGAGGAACCACAAAAACGCCCATGCACTATGGTCGGACATTTGTGCGCTCCATGAGGGAACTAAGAATGAGCGAGAGGAACGATATTATCTCATCATTGACAAGCTCAATTCTTTCAAAATGCTCTCTAATGAAAGTGCTAAAGACATGTATTCTCGCTTGAATATCATTGTAGAGGAAGTAAATGGCCTTGGACTCACTCAAATCTCACCGGCCGAGGTTGCAAGGAGAATCCTCAATGCTCTTCCAATTGAGAAGTATGGTCACATTGTAACCGTACTTCATCAAACGGATCTCTCCAATGCAACCCCCACTCAAATTTTGGGAAAGATCAATGCTCAAGAGATGTACATGAAGATCACTCCTCAAGATGGATCATCATCCAAGAAAGAAGAGAAGAAAGACTTGGCACTCAAGGCCGACAAGAAAGGCAAAGCTCAAGTCAAGTACACTTCTCTTGAATCCATAAGTGAAGATGATGATGAAGATGTGGAGATTGCTCTCATGGTGAGGAAGACCACCAAGATGCTCAAGAAGTTCAACAACAAGGGAATCAAGTTTGATTCCAACAAGAAGAAGTTCTTCACTAGTAGCAAGAGAAAGCCCATCTCCGAGATGGATTGCTACAATTGTGGAGAGCTTGGGCATCTTGCTCACCAAAGCCCAAAGCCCAAGAAAGACAAGTTCAAGAACAAGAACAAGGGCAAAAGGTAAGATTCAAGTGATGAAAGTGAAGATGAGAAGAAGAAGGCCAAGCCTTTTAGGAAGAAAGAGTTCAAGAAGAAGCAATTTCACAAAAGCAAGAAGAGTAGCAAGGCTTACATTGTTGGTGATTGGCTCACCGACATTGAGTCTTCTGGTGGCTCCTCCGGTGAAGAAAGTGATGATGAAAAGGAGAAGGTGGCCGCTCTTGTGATTGGGACTTCATTTCCTCCACCGCCATCACCGCCCTCATCTCCAACACACCTTTGCCTTATGGCTAAGGACAAGAAGGTACAAAGTGATGATGAGAGTAGTGATAGTGACAATGAATATGATTCACCCACTTATGATGAACTTGCTAGCTTGCTTAATGACTATACCAAAGTTATAAGAAAGCTAACAAGGAAAAATGAAATTCTAAAACTTGAGAATGGCAACCTCTTAGCTCAAAATGAACAATTCACTAAAGCTAGTGATGAGCTTAGAGTTGAAAATCAAAATGTGTCATCCATGCTCAAGGAGTTCAAAGCCAACATAAAAGAGCTCAAAAAAAAAACATGATAAACTTGAGAGGATACACATTGAGCTCACCACTAGTTACAACAAGCTAAAAGAGGACTACACTCAAGTGAAAGTGAATCATGACAACCTTGTTATGGCTTATGACTTGCTTTCAAATGAAACACATGATGCTCCTAACCTTGTTGTTAAGTGTGATATAGCTACATCATGTGATGACTTGATTGATGAAATCATTGAGCAAGGTGCTAGTAGCAAAGGCAAGGAAGTGGTGGTGGCCGATTGCCATGATGACTATTTGAAGCTCAAGATTGAAAATGAGAACTTGAAGAAAGAGCTTGAGAAGCAATCAACCACCAACACCATTGTCATTGAAACGGTGCAACATGATGATGAAGTTGAGGTGCTTAGAAAAGAAAACAAGATCCTCAAGAATGAGAAGTGTCACCTTGCAAGCTTATTGGAAGAAAACAAGAAGTTGAAGCAAGAAAAGAGTCATCTCACCATGGGCTTGCAAAAATTCACAAGAGGCCAATATCTCCAAAGTGATCTCCTCATGAACACCGTGATGAAGTTTGATAGAAGTGGGATTGGCTACATGGGTGAGAAGGTGCAAAACATTAGAGCTCAAAATCGCATCAACAAAGCAAAGAACAACCCCAAGCCCAAGCCTAAGAGATGCTTTGAATGTGGACAAGAAGGTCACTTTGCTCATGAGTGCAAGACACCGCCACCACAACCTTTGCCCAAGCATGCTAGGCCCTTTGCTTTTGATGCTCACTACATGCTTAGAAAAGATTCGAAGGGCAAAGTGAAAGTCATGTTTCTAGGTCCTCCCAACAAGAATAGGCCTAGGCAACTATGGGTGGCAAAAGCTTTGGTTGAGAATGTCTGGAGCCCTTCTCAAGTATGGGCTCCTAAACATCAAGCTTGATTTGTTGTGTGTAGGTGAACTACAAGACCGGTGGCTCTCATTGGGTAATTGATAGTGGATGCACTCAACATATGACCGGTGATGCTCGTATGTTCACCTCTCTTGAAGAGAATATAGAAGACCAAGGAAAGATAACATTTGGTGATAATTCCAAGAGCAAAGTGCAAGGGCTTGGCAAAGTGGCTATATCTAATGATCATTCCATATCAAATGTGCTTCTAGTTGCTTCTTTGAGCTTCAACTTGCTATCCGTTGGTCAATTGTGTGATCTTGGCTTCCAATGCCTATTTACAAGTGAAGAACTAGTTGTTTCCAAGAAAGATGACAATGAAGTTGTCGGTGCTAGTTTTAGCGGGGCTAACACCGGCTAGTAAATATGTGTTTTGCGGTTGAGGCTACAGATGGTGTGCAAGGGGGAACACAGGGAATATACTGGTTCAGGCCAAGCAAGCCCTACAGTCCAGTGGAGAGGAGAGTCGTGTTGCCTTGCACCGGGGTGCTTGTAGTAGGGGGTTACAAGCTAGGCGAGAGAGGGAAGTGCTCCCAGGTCTCTTGTGAGTGTCTAAGTGTTTACAAGTCGTTTGCTGCGGGTGTGTATGTGTGGGTAAGAACTTAGAACTTCTTCGTCCTCCCTTTAAAGCTGGCCTCTGCTCTCCCTTTTATAGTCGCAAGGGAGAGGCAAGGGCAGCTACGTATTTTACAGTGAGGAGTTGCTGTTCCCCGTTTGACTATGGTCAGCTACTGCCTTTTCTCCGCGTCTCCGGGGTATGGCCATCGTGGATTCGCACGATCTTGGTGAGTTCCAAGACGGGAATAGTCGTTGGATTACGTCATGTCATCAGCTATGGTCTTTTCTTCGCGTCTCCAGGATATGGCCGTCGTGGTTCGCACGATCTTGGTGAGTTCCAAGGCGGGAACAGTCATCGGATTACGGCGTGTCGTAGGGTCACACTTATCGGCTATCCTTCCGTACGATGTGACAAGAGGGTGAATCACCTCAGGGCGTTGTCTCCCGAGGCTCGGGACTCCTGAAGGTGTGATGGGATGGAGCGGGGGATATCTCCCCTGGTCATATTTCCGTCCTTTGAACAGCACTTCCCGAGGGTTGGGCAGGCCCGGATGGAAGGCGTGCTCGTCCTTTCGAGTGGACAGTGCAGTAGGCGCCTGTTCCGTTCTTGCGTAGCCCGTCGTCAGGCGCTTGGACTGTCGCAGTCGGAGTTGATAGATCCCGGCGGAAAACGGGGCGGCGCACCGTAGACCATACCATGGAGAGGACGGCCGTAGTGGGCCTATCAAGTCCTCTGCCAGGGAAATCCTGACAGATGGTATGGCCATCAGGGGTGTGCGAGGCACAGTTGCGTCGAGAATCTCGCCTAACGGGATGGTGCCTGTAAAGTGGTCAGGGAGGTCTCTTGTGGTCCAAGATTGCTCTGCTGACATCACCGGTGCCTTGGATGCCTTTGTGAGATTGCGCTCGAGGGGGATGGGGAAGCTCGGGCGAATCGGAGATTTGGGCGCCGAGGGTGCCGCTTTCCCGAGCTCTCCCGGGGAGGCTCGGGCGAATCGGAGATTTGGGCGCCGAGGGTGCCACTCTCCCGAGCTCTCCCGGGGAGGCTCGGGCGAATCGGAGATTTGGGCGCCTAGGGTGCCGCTCTCCCGAGCTCTCCCGGGGAGGCTCGGGCGAATCGGAGATTTGGGCGCCGAGGGTGCCGCTCTCCCGAGCTCTCGTGGGGAGGCTGAGGCGAATCGGAGAATTGGCGCTGAGGGTGTCGCTCTCCCGAGGGTTGGCTGTCATTAGTGCAATGACATCGTGGGCCTCTGTAGACGCAGCCTTCGTGGGCTTCAGGCGCGGCCTTCGTGGGCTTCCACTGGCCTTATTTGGGCCAGGCCATGTTGGGAATGAGCGTTTTTGCATCGAAGTTGGGTACCCCTAACTTTGGTACCCGACAGTAGCCCCCGAGCCTGTGGCGGAGTGAAGGCACTCCTCCATAGGTTCACGCTGGTTCTTCCTGTCAAAAAAGATAAAGTGTGGGTTATTTTTTCCGGTGGGTGCGCGCGAGCGCACCCGCCGGGTGTAGCCCCCGAGGCTTTGGAGGGATGATATATCCCTTCAAAGGCTTAGAATCGTGTTCGTTAGTCCGTCGGGTGTTTTTTGATTTATTTAGGTGGGTTGTTTCCTTGGAAGCGGAGCCCCCGAGCCTCCCACCATGTTGGGAGATCCTTCGGTGGTCTTTCCAAGGTGCAGGGCAAGTTCCCGAGCCTCCGTTTTCGTATCGGAGATCGGTCGGGTTCTTCCCTGTCTTTTTTAATTCGACCTTCACTCACTTTTTTCGGGAAGAGGAAGGTTTGGTCCTGCTCGACTTCCCCGCTGGGGCACGAGTCGGCATTTCCAGTGAGCTACAAACGGGTTGGTCCAAGTGGAGGTCCGTGCCCCATTCGTTAAGGGTCGGCTATTGGCCTGAGCACACTCCAATTATTTCCCGAGGGTCAGTTAGTGGATGTTGGGTCCCTTCGATGGGTCCCGAGGGCATGATGCCTCCCACGGAGGGATTCCACGTAACTGACTCGCTACTGGGACTTGGACACAGCATGGGATGACCCTTGTGACGTTCCGGGCATCGGGATACTGGCCGTTTTCGTGACCCATCAACTAGCTGTCCCTAACTCGGTTTCCCTGGGGCGACTGTTCGAGCCACGGAGGGCCAGTCTTCGATCCCCTGGGAACGTAACGGGCGCCCGAGCCCGGGGTTCCTTCCTTGGGAAGGAGAAAATGTAGGTGGAATCGAGGCGCGTGGTTGTAATGATTCGGCTCACCTTTTGAGGCGCGAAGTCTGACGGACGCGACGGTTCGGCTCAGTCGAGGCGGTTTGCGTGCGCGGTGATGGCGGGGCGTGGGGATCGTGGCGGGCCCCGCGCAGTTAATGCGGCGGATCCTCCGCATCTACCCACGATCCGCCGGCGGAGTTTATAAGAAAAACTTACGGTTTTTTCTTTCTACCCTAGCCATTCGCTCGCTCGACCGTTTGCTTTCTTACCTTCGTCGCCTGTTTCGAGAGAGATCGTTGCCGCGACCGTCGTTCTTCCCACAACCCTTTCCCCCTTCTCTTGCCATGGATTCCTCCTCCGCTGCTGTCGACGCCGCCGCCGATGTCGCTGCCACCGAAGCCATCGCGACCGACGCCGTTGCCACCTATGGTGCCGCGGCCGCCGCCGCGACCGACCCCGTCGCCACCGATGCTGCCGCGGCCGCCGCCGGCGTCCTCAGGCTGGAGCCGTGGCCGAGGAGCACTGTGACGGAGGCGCAGCTGGAGCACCTCGTCCACCTGGGGCTGCTGCGTCCTCGTACCGACGCGTAGCACCCGGAGTGGGTCGTGCCACCGCGCGACCACGAGGAGCCAAACCCCGGCGAAGGGTACATGGTGAGCTTCGTTGCTTACCACGAGCGCGGGCTTGGCTCGCCGCCGAGCCGCTTCTACCAGGCCATCCTCTTCGAGAACGGGCTGGAGCTCCACAACCTCACCCCGAATTCCATCATGCAGGCATCGATTTTCGCCGCCCTGTGTGAAGGATACCTCGGGGTGCCCCCGCACTGGAACCTGTGGCGCCGCATTTCCCGCGTCGACTGGTACACCAAGTGGGTCGGCGCAAGGAAGCCGCGGGAGATCCAGCGCGCGGGGGGATGTGGCCTCGTGATCCGCTCTTCGTTGTACATCCCCTGTAAGGCCCCTTCCTCCAACAAGGGGTGGCACAACGGCTGGTTCTACCTCCGCAACGACGGGGGTCTCTTCCCCAAGTTCACGGGAAGGGCACTCATAGCCCCTCTTCCCCAATGGGAGTGGGGGTGCCCGGCGAAGGAGTCGAAGCACCTGGACGCGTACTTCGGCGCGCTCAAGGAGTTGAACAGGAGGGGCCTTACCGGGGCCGGCGTGGCGGGGAACTTCCACATGCGGACGGTGTTACCTCTGATTGAGCGCCGCCTGGCGCTTCATCAGATGGTGACCGGGTCGCGGCGGGAAGGTACCGCGATGCTGCCCCGTGACCTTGGCGAAGCGGAGGTCATGCGCCGGGTCGGCTATATGGTGGGGGGTTATCCCACCTGGGAGGAGGTGAACCGGGTACCAATGCGTCCCTGCGCGGGCTTCCCGGCGTTGGTAAGTGTTATTCATTCGATCGGGCCGCTGGCTTCCCCGTCTTTCTTCTGACCTTTCTTTGTTCTTCGTAGGCCCTCTCGAGGACCGGGAAGGCTTCCCTTCTGCCCGTCCCGGAGGATAAAGAGCGGCGAACCCAGAACCGCCTCCGGGCCACGGAGGAGAAGGCGAGGAAGGACAAGGTGACCGCCCGGAAGCAGAAGAGGGCGCGTAAGGTGGAAGAGTCCTCCCAGCGCCGCCGTCGCCTGAGGGAGGCCGGGGAACCTGAGGTGGATACCCCCACCGATGATGACGCCGACGACGATGAAGAAGAAGAAGATGATTTTTCTATTTTAGATCTAATGGAGTCTTACTGGCCGCTTGTGGCCACACAGCCCGCGGTGGGCGCTGACGAGCCTGGAAAGGCTCCGCTGTCAGCGTCCGCCGGCGGAAGTGCCGGGGTTCGTGATCCGAACCCTCGGGTAAACCTGCCGGAGACCGCGTCCCAGGACGCGGCTCACGGCAGGGCGACATCAGGAGACGGGGCTCCGCCCACCGTCAGCAGCGTGGTTCGGCCGGAGGGGCCGGGGACGGGCTCAGGCCCGGCGCCCGAGATGCCCCGAGGTTCCAGCAGGGGGGCCGAGAGTCCCCTGTTTCGGCGGACCCTCCCTGCCGACGCGTCGTTCGTCGGCGCGGCGACCGAAGGCGGGGGGAGTACTGGGAAGACGCCGCCAGAGCCAGAGCCCACCGGCGCCAAGACACCGGTGCTTGAGCTGGGGCCCTCTCAGGCTCAAGCTTCCCCGCCGAGGGGCGGTGACGTCGGGACGACCCCCGGTGCCCAGGCGGAGCCCTCGCCACTGGGCGACGCTGGCCCGGACGCCAGGTTGGTACCCACTCCTCCGCCGCCGGCGCAGCCCACACCGCCCGTCGTCTCGCCGAGCATGGGCGCTGCGAAGAAGAGGAGGGTGGTTCCGAAAACGAGGTAAGTATCTTTACCTGTAATTCCTTCTGGTGGGGGTCCTTTCATGAGCGCTCCTTTCTTCCTTCTTTGCTTCAGGAAACGTTCGGGGGCGGACCTCCAGGTGTCGCACCTGAAGGTCCTGAAGGTGCGGGGCCATGACACGGCCGGGGGGAGTGCCCGGTCGGGGGGCGAGGAAGTTCCTGCACCCGTGGGTCCGCTCGTGGCGTCCGAGGTTCCTCCCTCGAGGGAGGCTATCTCGGCGGTGGCCGCCGTCGTCGTGCCCGTGATTGACCAGGAGGCGGAGCCAGCGCGGGCTTCCGAAGCCTCGACCATCGGCTCCGTGGACGCCTTGGGAGCGCCAGTCGATTGCCGCCCCCACGGAGCCCGCCGCCACGGGGTCATCGGCCACGGATGTCAGCGCCGGAGCTCCCCCCGCCCGTGAGGAAGGCCCCTGGACGCTGGCCTTGAGGGGACCTCAGCCTCGGGAGCTGACCGCCTCCCGGATCGAGTGGGCAGACCGCGCAGACCCTCAGGGCGCCGCCCGTCTTCTCGTTCCGGGATGACCTCAAGGCCCCTAAGTGGGACGCCGTTCAGGAGCTCAGGTTTAGCTCGGCGGCGGGGCTCCGCGCAATCGCCGACGTCCTCGAGAAGGACCTCCCGGCTCAGCTCCAGGTAAATCCCTGCGTCTTGTAAAATTTTTCTGCATGTGAACATCGTTCTTACCGTTTTCGCTTCTTCCTTTTTTCCAGGACCTCATGCACACCTCCCGGGACAAGTCCCGCTTCCTCCGTGGCGGGCTCGGGCTCTGGAAGCAGCTCGACCTCAAGGGGAAAGCCCTTGCCCGCGCCCAGGGCGAGCTCGCCACCGCGACCTCCAAGCTTGCTGAAGTTAGTGTCGATAACACTATCCTGAAGGGGGAGGTCGCGGAGGCGCAGGGCCGAGCTGCTGCCTCGGCGACGCGAGTACAGGAGTTGGAGAGCGCCCTGGCCGCGATGACGAGGGAGCGCGACGCCGCCCGAGAGCTCACCGCCGAGAAGGTTTCGGCCGTCGAGGCCTTGGCTCTTGACCTGGATGAGACTCGGGACGCGTTGCGCCTGGCGCTCGCCGCGGCGGACTTGGCCGGGAAGGAGGCACGAAAGGCTCGGGAAGAGGCTAACCGTAAGCGCGGCGTTGTATTTTTTCCATTCTGCTCGTCTCGGTTGCTCGCTGTATTTTTATTCATCTTCGTGCTTTGTTCCCTCAGGTCTGCAGGGGTCTTACGACGGCGAGGTGGCCGAACACATGGATCTGCAGAAGGTCGCGCGGGCGCTGTGTGACTCCAGTCGGCACCGGTGGAGAACCTTCCGGGATGTGGCTCCGGAGCCGACTGGAGGCACTCCACGGCAGCGTGAGCGGCCGCGTCAAGGAGGCCCTTCTGATGGGTGTCCAAAAGACACTGGCGGTCGTGAAGTCCCACTACGGGAATTTTGACGCCGGCCCTGTCAGCGAGGGCTTCCTTGAAGCCGATGACGCCTGAGCTCTTGGCGCTGGAGGATTCGATGAAGGAGCCGGGAGAAGCGCTGGCGGGTCTCTTCCAAGCCGAGGTCGAGCTCCCTCCTCTGAACCTGCCGTGAAGAAGAAGCGGGCCATAGTGCCCTTGTAAAAAGTAACCTTTCGGGAGTGGTTTAAAAGGAAACAAACAATATGGCCCTTTGTGGCCTTAACATTTATGTAAATATTTGCTGAATGTTTGTTTCGTTTCGTGCTTTTTTCCTTAGGAATTTTTTCTTGCCGATCCTGTGCCTGGGCCATCGAGCCTCGGGGGACGCTTTTCGGGTGTCGTAGCTTTAGTGGCATAGACGTAGCCGATGTCCTAGGAGCTTTGGCAGAAAGAATCCTTAGAAAAGAAGCTTAGGTGTTTCCTCCCGAGCTTCCTTCCTTGGCCGAGAGTAGATCTTATAGGTTTTCTTCCAAGTACGGGTTAGCCTTCGAACACGGAGTGGCGAGGGGAGATGCCGTGGCCCTGGAGCGTAAGCGGTCTCCGACTCGGCTGGCTCTGTTCTCTGGGGCTTCCCTCATTCTTCCGAATTCTATAAGTTCATGCTTGATTTTCGGAAGGAAGCGTGTTTTAGGGAGAAACGAATTCGACAAGTTTTGAAATTTTTGCGTTTCCAAAATTGTTGAATCTCGGGAAAGTCCGGGGGTTCCCCCCATCCTAGCCCCCGAGGGAGGGTCGGCCTTTCCGTAGGTTAGGCCGAGCCTCGCTTTTATTGTGCGGTGAAATAATGGGTCATTTCACTCCCGAGTGTAGGCTCGGATTGAAAATCTAAAATCATGTAAAAAGAGTAGAAGTCGGGTCTTTTCATCGATTTCAAGATTTTCAAAATAGTACAATGCTTGGAATCTTAAGGATAGAAGCGACGTAGCTGTTCGATGTTCCAAGCGTTGCTGTAGACCTCGCCCTTCTCGTTCGCGAGCTTGTATGTGCCGGGGCGTAGCACCTCGGCGACTGATGAACGGTCCTTCCCATGGCGGAGTGAGCTTGTGGCGCCCTTTGTTGTCCTGCCTGAGCCATAGCACCAGATCACCTACGCTGAAGGCTCGACCTCGGACGCGCCGAGCATGGTACTTGCGTAGGGATTGCTGGTATTTGGCCGAGTGCAACAGGGCCACGTCCCGAGCTTCGTCGGCTTGGTCCAGCGCGTCTTCCCGAGACGTTTGATTGCCTTGTTCATCGTAGGCTCGGACCCTCGGGGCGCCGTACTCCAGGTCCATAGAGAGGACGGCCTCTGCACCGTACACCATGAAGAAGGGCGTGAAGCCTGTGGCTCGATTTGGCGTAGTCCTTAGACTCCATATCACTGCCGGGAGCTCCGTCAGCCACCTCTTGCCGAATTTATTCAATCGGTTGAATATCCTTGGCTTAAGGCCTTGGAGAACCATGCCGTTGGCGCGTTCTACCTGGCCGTTCGTTCTCGGGTGGGCGACGGCTGCCCAGTCCACTCGTATGTGGTACTCGTCGCAGAAAGCCAGAAATTTCTTTCCGGTGAACTGCGTGCCGTTGTCCGTGATAATGGAGTTCGGGATGCCAAACCTTTGGACGATGTCGGTGAAGAACAACACTGCATGAGCCGAGCTGATTTGGGCGATCGGCCGAGCCTTGATCCACTTGGAGAACTTGTCGATGGCGACAAGCAAGTGGGTGAAGCCCCCGGGCGCCTTCTGGAGGGGCCCGACAAGGTCTAGACCCCAAACAGCGAACGGCCAAGTGAGCGGGATCGTCTGGAGGGCTTGAGCCGGTAAGTGAGTCTGCCGACCGTAGTACTGGCACCCTTCGCAGGAGCGTACCACCTTAGTTGCATCGGCCACGGCGGTTGGCCAGTAGAAGCCTTGTCGAAAGGCGTTACCGACCAAGGTTCTCGGCGCTGCGTGGTGACCGCAGGCTCCGGCGTGTATCTCTTCGATCAGGCGTTTGCCCTGACTGAAAGGAATACAGTGCTGAAGTACGCCAGAGGGACTCCGCCGGTAGAGGCTACCGTCGATCATAGCGAAAGACTTGGCTTTGCGAGCCAGTCTTCGTGCTCTGGTCTTGTCCGGGGGCAAAATGCCTCGGACTAGCCAGCTGACCAGCGGCTCGCGCCAGTCTGGTTCGTCGTCGTCCATCTCGGCTTCAATCTCCATTACCTCAGGCTTCGTCGCCGTCCTCACCCATGATCTCGGGTGACTCCCTGTTGGCGCAAAAAGTGGTTCCCTAAGCCCAACACACCAGCGAAGGCGGAAACGACCCTTGAGGCAGTAAAGCTCTCGCAGATCCAGCTAGCTTCGGACCCGGTCTGAGAGTGTCAGTAACACCCAAGTGTGCCAGTCAATTTGACCTGCAATTGACAAGGAAAAAGATAGTAATCAGTAATCATAGGGCGGAACTAACCAGTATGTCCAGATAGTTCCAACTGTATGGCTCGAAGAGCCGATGTAATGGGAGATCGACTAGAAAGCCGATTCCGCCATGTTATGAACCGATTGTAGCGAAACATGCATTATAACTCAAGTTAACCGATTCAGACATGAATTCAATGACATATACTTGCATTAGACAGAAATATGCTATAAAAGATGTAGTCACAGTAAGCTAACATGATCATAAGATATCTCAATGTAAAAACAAGATGAAATCGGCTATTTCAGCCGATTTAGTGTATACGAGCAACATACAAGTCTATAAAGCAAACAATGTTTCAATTCTCCGGCTAATAGATCTAAATCACAATCTTGCAACAGTGGAGATCGAGCGGATCGAGGCAGTCATGATGAAGTTGCAACTTAGATCCGTTAACCCTTGAATCTAGACAATGTTTATTTTATTACTTGAGTGCGACCCGTATCTAATCTAGATCCAAAATACAACCGGCTGGTGCAAAGCATTCTATCTTATCAATATAAAACGAATGGCAAACATAATTCGTTGAACATATAGATCTATTAGATATAAGCCGACGCATATGGATCAAGACGGGCAAGTTGATGATTGCTTTAAATAATAAACAATAAACATAAGCAACATCGGTAACTTAATGAATCTAGCTAAATTGCCAAACTTAACTAGAGCCGATAACTAATCCGTGCATGCAAACTGTCTTAATCTATAGCCTGTCCACCGGATGACGTTAACTAATAGATTAATCAAGCAAACAAACACGAATCGATAACTAATCCGCGCGTGAAAACCGTCCTAATCTGCATCTCATCCACCGGATGACGGTTAACACAGATTGATCGGGTAAACCAGCGTGAATCATCCTTGACTGACTGTGCTTCCCACGTCCACCGGATGACACCAAAGAAACAGAGCTTAGCAAGGACCCTGGTCCGCCATGCTTCCACGTCCACCGGATGACGCTAAAAAGACATAGTTTAACAGGGGGTTGACGATACTTACAAGCAAGCCTGCGTCCACCGGATGACACCCAGCCTGAATGAAGTAACTCGCCGGACTCGACTGACTCTAGGGTTTGTTTGGCCGGAGCCGAAAGTTGTGTTGTATTGATGTTGTTGTTTATTTTACAATGGCTGAGGGCTTATATTTATACCCTGAGCGTAGCTAGAGTCCTAATCGAATTACAACTCATCAAAGATAAGGAAACTAACAAACTATCATATATCTAAGGTAACTTGGAGTCCCCCCTTCCCTTTCCATAACGAACTCCGATCGTGATCGCATCCTGGCGGCGCGGACTCTGGATGACGTCATTAATACCGACGCTGCGCGCCTCCTGTCATCTTGACCCGATAACCGATTCACCGTGCAATCGGCTATTTTCTTCCTTCCGCTGGACGGAGTCTGCTTCCGAAATCGGCTATCTTCCTCTGGTATCGGCTATCTCCCTTTAGTATCGGTTATCGGCTCCCAGCCTAAAATTTTGTGTATTTCTTTGTTTCTATACCATCGGCCAGCTCTTTCCTTTCTGGGGCAAATTTACCAAATTTTGGTGTAAACACAGGCCCCCTAGTTCGGAGTATGATTTCTTCATGCTTCGAACTATGATCCAATGGTCTTCCTTGTGCCGAGAAACTCACTAGCAGCCATAGTGCGTCTAGGTCTTCTTCCTTTAATCCTTGAAATATAAGCATGTTCTCACCATATTTCCACACCTCTGTATGCAAGTCCTGTAAAACAATAATCCTCCAATACATGTGGAAATAGATTAGTAGTAAATGCATATGTGTATAAATATTATAGTTTTATCCATTCTTAGATATTGTTGATCAGAAAATGCTACAATGTCGATTACATCTCAAGAGTATCATATTTATAACCAAGATTTCTTTTAAATTTGAATAAAATGGTACTTTATTCATCCATCTATCTCTTCAACCATGGGGCTTTTACTTTTCACTAAGTCCTCAAGCAACTGTAAAACAGAACAGCTACAGAACTGCTTATCTGTTATCCCTTGAACACTTTTCTTCCGGAGTTTTATTATTATCTTTTTATAAATTGTATCACATAATATTGCAAAGTCAAAAAACCGAACCTTAAGGAGATAAAAGTCATATACTTAGATCAAGAAGTGCAAGTGAATATTTTTTGTATTTTTATTTTCCCTGTGCATATGCCACTCTCTTTGATCATTCTAAACTATAAGGCTATTGGGCCTTTGGTCATCTTTTATTTTTATTTGGCGATCACGCGATCGTCATTTTTTATTTTTCTCTTCTCAGTTCTGGCGGACACGTGTCCGTCGTTTTTATTTCTGAGTTTATAGAATAGCCTCATATCTTATCTTAATCAAAGAGAGAATGTTCATGGCTCATCAAGGAATTTTATTAATTTATAACGTGTACGTGAATCTTGATATTAGGAACATGACTATAATCTCACTAGTGGTCACAATAATTTGACAAGGCTCAATATGAAATCAATTAATCTTTATTAATCATTTTATAAAACTCTCCGGATTTCAAGTATCTGTCAGAATAATGTCATAGCAAATTCTATTTCCATTCACATTCTACGGACACTTTTAGACAAAGTTCAAACTTTACGCAATCCACAGGTTCTCAAGACTTCAAGACAAGTATCAGACCAAAAAAACTCAAACCTTAAAGAAATCAAAATTATAAACTAGACATGGGTGAGACATGAAACAGAGCATCTATTAATCATTTGAACAATAGACAAACTAAAACATTTATATCACATATTTGTAGAGTGGAATTACCCTTAAGATTTCAAAGTTTTGCCTTTAAACATTTCCAACTATAAACTTTGAAACTGTGAGAGTAGAGTTGTGCATACCATCGTTGAAGATGTAGGAGCCAATGAAAGTCACTCGTCTTGTCCGTCTTCGTGATGGATCGCTTGATGTCGTGCAACTGTGCATGCGGCGAGTCCAAGCCCCCAAGGCATAGCTGATGCAGGATCTTGAGACGCCGTGTATGTCCTCAAAGGTCTTCTTCGCCATTATTTCTTCGCATCTTAGAATCGATTACTCAGCCTGATTCGTTCTAAATACGAATCGACTTTCGGGCCTGCTTCTTAGCATCGGCTTTGTTCTGCTTTCCCTTAGAATTAACCCCTCAGCTAGATTCACTACGAATCGGCTTGTGGGTACTCACAATAGGATCGGCTAAACAGCCTGATCCGAAAAGCCGATCGGTGTGCGACTGTTGATGGCGGCGCTTCGTCTTCCTCCGGAATAGCGTCAATAATCCAAACTAGACTGTATTAGGCATTTTGATGTATATGATACTTCTGAACTCGTTATGCCCGAAACAATCCAATCTGCAAGGCTGTATATTTTGTTTTTATTTTTTACTCTAAAGGCGACGCTTATCGCATCGGCTGTTACACCCCATCGAGGGTATTTCATTTTTGTGCTAAGGGCGACTCGTTACTACGATGTCGGCCATTTTTGTCCTGAAGGCGACCCGCTTGCACGGCATCGACTGTTAGAGCCAGATTCACATGAATCGGCTATCACCCCCCAACTGGGATGCTAGGGTAGTATTTCCTCAGATGCTTCCCGTTGATGGCTCTGGCGAGTCTCTGCCCTTCCAAGTCTTCAAGGATATAAGCATTACCCGGAGAGCATTCCACCAGGCGATACGGGCCTTCCCAGTTTGGCGACCATTTACCAAATCGGCTATCTTTGGTACCAATAGATATAATGACTTTCCACACTAGCTCTGATTTGGTGAAGCTCTATTTAAATCCCTGAAATCAATACAGACTCGCAATTTACCATTTTTCTTATACGCAGGGACGATGTTCGATATCCACTCGGCATATCGGCAAGCTCGAATGAACTTGGCTTCTAACAACCTCGTGATTTCGGCCTTAATGTCGGGTGTTGCATCCTCTCTAAAACGACGTAGAGGCTGCTTTTGTGGCCTGAAACCCTGACTTGATAGGTAGCCTATGCTCAACAATAGATTTGTCCAATCCAGGCATTCCCAGGCGAAACAATCTTTGTACTCTTTCAATAGTTGAACCAACTCCTGCCTGAACTCTGGGTCTAAATTGGCGGCAATAAACGTCGGCCTTGGTCTGTCGCCGGGTCCAATATCCACTTCTTCGAGCTTGTCGGCCGACGTGAATCCTTGCCCCAACTTACCCTCTGTGCCGTCAATCGGATTCTCCATTTAATAAAAAGACTCAGAGCCGATTGCCCTGATCGGCTGTTGACTCTCATCACTGACCTTGATGGAGCCTCCTTCCCAAGGTCTTGCCAGAGAAACAGTCATGATCCCCAGCTTCCCAGTATGTGGCATCTGCCGTCGCCACGCTGACCGAGTCATCGGCCGGGATCACTTCGACCTCATCGCCATGCCACTGAACGAGACACTGATGCATGGTCGATGGCACGCAGCAGTTGGCATGAATCCAGTCACGTCCGAGTAGCAAGCTGTAGGGCACCTTTACTTGTCGATCACGAAAAAGGTGGTAAGCAGTGTTTTCTTCCCCACTGTTAGCTCGACGTTGATTGCCCCCCGAGTGTTGGAAGAATTGCCCCCGAAATCCTTGAGCATCAGATCAGTTTCTATTAGATCATCGGGACCCTTGCCTAGCTTGCGAAATGTAGTGTAGGGCATGAGATTGATAGTGGCACCACCGTCCACCAACATCTTCGTCATGGGCATGCCGTCGACATAACCTTTGAGATAGAGGGCCTTCAAATGTCGATTCTTGGCTGGCTTATCAAAAGTAGCTCGCTGTGCGAGCACTAACTTGGCCACTCCGTCTTCTGATCCTGAATCATCTGAGTCAGACTCGGTATCATACTTCTTGGCTCTGAACTCTGCAGGTAGCACGAACACCATCTGTGCATCGGCTACAGCCTTTCCATTATTTTGTGGTGGCTTCTCGTGCCATATCTGTTTGGCATGTCCCTCAGCTTGGAGCTCTCTGTTTCTGAGCTGTTGCACCCGGCGCCTTTGGCTCCTAGTTAGATCCCCTGGGCACCACTGATTCTCTTGCCAAACTGGCTGTCGGCGTTCAACTACTGCTTCATCAAGCCGATCGTGCGAGTCCCTTTTTTCACGCCGATCCCGCGGGCTGTGGGGGCTCCCCAGCCTCTGATGTACAGACCGGCGGTTGACCTGGGACTGCCTATACTCTCGGTACTGATCGCTGCATTCTGGGCAGTTGCGCAGCGTTGGCAGTCTCAGGCCTTCATTCCAACAATGTCGGAAGAATGGGCAATGCCAATGATCCTCCTCACCTCCCCGGTGGCGGGTCATTTCTTCATGATAGCGCGCCTCTTCTTCTTCGCGGAGCCACCTGTGGTACTCCTCTTCTTCGCGCTGCAGCCGCCTCTGATGATCTTTCTCTTTCTGTCGCCGCCACTTGTTCAGAAGGTGCTGGTGTGTGGGCCTCCTGCTCTTGGTGCCACTGGATTCTCCCTGCTCCAGCTGTCTCTGATTCTGTTCCCTTCTTCCTTTGATCAGCGCCAGCTCCTCAGCTGTGATTTGTGCATCGGTATCAACTAAGGAGTTCTTCCTGGCCCGTTCGGAGGTTAATACCTTTACTTTAGTCAGAGGATTCGCGATCTGGACCATGTTCTGCCCTTTCGGGAATGGAAATTTGTCGATCTTCATCTTCCCCTTGGGAGGAGCCTCAAATTTCAACAAACCGCGCCTAATAGCATTCTGGATTGCTGCTTTCAAATTGAGGCAATTGTTTGTAGAGTGTGAGGTGAGGCCGTGGTACTGGCAGAACGGTTTTCCCTGCAAATCTTCAGGAGATGGTTTGACGTAATCAGCTGGGAAGGTGATGTGGCCTGCACTGACTAATAGGTCAAAGAGTTTGTCCAGCTTGCACGTGTCAAAGTCGTATTGATCTTCCGCGCTCCAACCCTTCGGTACGGCCATGGGCTTTGTTCCCCATTTAAGCTCAACATCAGCCACTTCTTCATTCTCTCCATCCTCTGAGTCGGAATCACACACGTAGGCCTGCTTATATTTTGATTCCTTCTTGAAACTCTGGGCCTGCTGTTCTAATGCGGCCACCCTCTGCATCACCTCACTGATGCTGTTGAAGTTGGTGCCCACAAGCTTCTCTTGGACGTGTGGGAGCAACCCACTGACCACTATCTTGGCGAGCTGCTTGTCGTTCAGGTTCAAAGAGTAACACATGTTCCTGGTCTCCCTGAAGCGCTTGATGAAAGCCGATCCAAGTTCATTCGGCTTTTGGCACATGTTGGTGAGATCTGTGATGTCTTTCTCCCCAGTGCCGGAAAAGAAGTAATTATGGAATTTAGTCTCCAGATCTTCCCAGCCTTGAATCGAGCCAGGCTCCATAGATGCAAACCAGCTAAACGCCGACCCTGTCAATGATAGCGGAAAGAGCCGGACCCTGTGAGCTACCTTATACGAAGCTTCGCCGAGCTGGGTCAGGTAACGGCTGATGTGCTCCATGGTGGTGATGTCGTCCTGCCCACTGAACTTGGAGAAGTCGGGTAAGCGATACCTGGGCGGCAATGTCACTCGGTCGTACCACTCGGGGTAAGGGCGCCTGTATTTGATTCCAGTCCCGGTCTTCGGCTGTAAACCGAATGTATCATGGAGCATGGCACTCATCTGCTCCAGTAGCTGATTGTTCGGTGTCTGGGCGTACCCCGGATGCGGCGCTGCCTGAAGGTCTTGATATGTGATCCCCTCATAGTATCCAGGAGTTGGGTTGGCCACGTCTGCCGCCGGCGTATTTCCAGCTGTCGGATTCACTGCTGATGAGTTCATCGAGTTCACCGACTGTCCAGTGGCCTGCATGAAAGCGGCGAGCTCCTCCGGAGTATGATCTTTGTATAATCTTGGAGAAGCTGCTATTTTTTGAGCCGAACCGGCCGCAGTGGCACCCTGCCCTGGCGTTTTCGGCTGGCTCGGCTGTTGCGGTGAGGAATTGGAGGTCCTTGCCGCTGCTTTTGGATATGCATCCTTTGCGGGTATGTTGAAGTAAACCGGACCCAGAGACTCCCAATCCTACCGTTTGAGAATAGTCTTCATAATGTTATAGAATGTCTGCAGGAAGGATTTATGGTGATGGCCGACTGCTGAATAGGCGGCCACCCAGGTCGCTTCTTCCAGCATCTGCTTGAGGTCGGCCTTGCACTCCTCTTCAGATTTATCAGAATGGCCGTCCATGATCCATCTAGGGAATGCATTCTTCTTCACTACCGAGCCATCACGCTGCTTGCTGAATGAAAGCAGGCAGGCATCTGCGAATTCTTCAACAATCTTGTTCAGCACTGCCGCGTCCTCCTCACTGAGATCTTCGACCCTGACCCTGAGGACACCGTCATCCCTGGAGGGGCCGTCCGCCGCAGCCTTTCCTTTTGCCATGGTCTACGATGAAAGGTCCCACCGAGCGTGCCAAAAAGTGTGTTGGCGCAAAAAGTGGTTCCCTAAGCCCAACACATCAGCGAAGCCGGAAATGACCCTTGAGGCAGTAAAGCTCTCACAGATCCAGCTAGCTTCGGACCCGGTCTGAGAGTGTCAGTAACACCCAAGCGTGCCAGTCAATTTGACCTGCAATTGACAAGGAAAAAGATAGTAATCAGTAATCACAGGGCAGAACTAACCGGTATATCCAGATAGTTCCAACTGTATGGCTCGAAGAGCCGATGTAATGGGAGATCGACTAGAAAGCTGATTCCGCCATGTTATGAACCGATTGTAGCGAAACATGCATTATAACTCAAGTTAACCGATTTAGACATGAATTCAATGACATATACTTGCATTAGACAGAAATATGCTATAAAAGATGTAGTCACAGCAAGCTAACATGATCATAAGATATCTCAATGTAAAAACAAGATGAAATCGGCTATTTCAGCCGATTTAGTGTATACGAGCAACATACAAGTCTATAAAGCAAACAATGTTTCAATTCTCTGGCTAATAGATCTAAATCACAATCTTGCAACAGTGGAGATCGAGCGGATCGAGGCAGTCATGATGAAGTTGCAACTTAGATCCATTAACCCTTGAATCTAGACAATGTTTATTTTATTACTTGAGTGCGACCCGTATCTAATCTAGATCCAAAATACAACCGGCTGGTGCAAGGCATTCTATCTTATCAATATAAAACGAATGGCAAACATAATTCGTTGAACATATAGATCTATTAGATATAAGCCGACGCATATGGATCAAGACGGGCAAGTTGATGATTGCTTTAAATAATAAACAATAAACATAAGCAACATCGGTAACTTAATGAATCTAGCTAAATGGCCAAACTTAACTAGAGCCGATAACTAATCCATGCATGCAAACTGTCTTAATCTATAGCCTGTCCACCGGATGACGTTAACTAATAGATTAATCAAGCAAACAAACACGAATCGATAACTTACAAGCAAGCCTGCGTCCACCGGATGACACATAGCCTGTCCACCGGATGACGCTAAAAAGACATATTTTAACAGGGGGTTGACGATACTTACAAGCAAGCCTGCGTCCACCGGATGACACACAGCCTGAATGAAGTAACTCGCCGGACTCGACTGACTCTAGGGTTTGTTTGGCCGGAGCCGAAAGTTGTGTTGTATTGATGTTGTTGTTTATTTTACAATGGCTGAGGGCTTATATTTATACCCTGAGCGTAGCTAGAGTCCTAATCGAATTACAACTCATCAATAGATAAGGAAACTAACAAACTATCCTATATCTAAGGTAACTTGGAGTCCCACCTTCCCTTTCCATAACGGACTCCGATCGTGATCGCGTCCTGGCGGCGCGGACTCTGGATGACGTCATTAATACCGACGCTGCGCGCCTCCTGTCATCTTCACCCGATAACCGATTCACCGTGCAATCGGCTATTTTCTTCCTTCCGTTGGACGGAGTCTGCTTCCGAAATAGGCTATCTTCCTCTGGTATCGGCTATCTCCCTTTAGTATCGGTTATCGGCTCCCAGCCTAAAATTTTGTGTATTTCTTTGTTTCTATACCATCGGCCAGCTCTTTCCTTTCTGGGGCAAATTTACCAAATTTTGGTGTAAACACTCCCCTTCGCCGGAAGGGCCGGCAACCCCTGAGGGGCTTGCGTGGCTTGGGGGCGGTCCGGGTTCTCCCGGGGGTTCGGGGGTCATCTTCTTCCCCTCAGCCCTCGAGGGATCAGCATCATTCTGGGGTTCTGGCATGTCGACTCCTTCATGACCGGATCCACTATGAGCTGGGAGTTGCCTCGGACCTCGAGGCGTCGGATCCCAAGCTCGATGGTGATGTGGAGACCGTTGACCAGAGCCTCGTATTCGGCCACGTTGTTGGAAGCCGTGAAGTGTAGCCGCAGTAGGTACTTGAGCCAGACCCCGAGGGGTGAGATGAAGACGATGCCTGCGCCAGCACCAGTCTTCATCATCGACCCGTCGAAGTTCATGACCCAATATTCCTCTTGGGTCGGGAGTGGCGGTAGTTGTGTCTCGGTCCACTCTGCCACGTAGTCCGCAAGTACTTGGGACCTGATGGCTTTGCGTGGCGCGTAGGTGATGCCGTCACCCATGAGCTCGATGGCCCACTTGGCAATCCTCCCCGTCGTTTCCCGATTTTGGATCACCTCCCCGAGGGGGAAGGACGACACCACGGTCACGGGATGGGATTCGAAGTAGTGCCGCAACTTGCGTCGAGCAAGAACGATCGCGTATACTAGCTTCTGGATCTGAGGGTAGCGTGTCTTGGTCTCGGACAAGACTTCACTGATGAAGTAGACCGGTCACTGTACCGGTAAGGCGTGTCCTTCTTCTTGCCGCTCTACGACGATTGCTGTACTCACAACCTGGTTGGTAGCCGTGACATATAGCAAGAAATTCTCCTCCTTCGTAGGAGGCACAAGAACCAGCGCTTTTGAAAGTAGAGTCTTAAGCCTTTCGAGGGCTTCCTGGGCCTCGGTGGTCCAGGTAAAGTGCTCGTTTTTCTTAAGCAACCGATACAAGGGAAGGCCCTTTTCGCCGTGCCTTGAGATGAATCGACTCAAGGCCGCGAGACACCCCATGGGCTTCTGAACGCCCTTGAGGTTTCGGATCGGACCCATCTGCGTGATGGCCGATATCTTTTCCGGGTTGGCTTCGATGCCACGCTCGGAAACAATGAACCCGAGGAGCATGCCCCGTGGGACCCCGAAAACGCACTTCTCGGGGTTTAGCTTTATGTTTTTCTTTTTAAGGCAGTCGAATGCTTTCTAGGTCGGCTACTAAGTCACTCGCCTTCTCGGATTTTATCACTATATCGTCTACATAAGCCTCAACGGTTCGCCCGATGAGGTCCCCAAAAACTTTGAGCATGCAACGCTGGTAAGTTGCGCCCGTGTTTTTGCGGCCAAATGGCATGGTTACATAACAATAAGTGCCGAAAGGAGTAATGAAAGAAGTCGCTAATTCGTCGGACTCTTTCATGCGGATCTGATGGTAACCGGAATAAGCATCAAGAAAGCAAAGCCGCTCACAGCCAGCAGTAGAATCTACTATTTGGTCAATGCGAGGCAATGGAAATGGATACTTAGGACAAGCTTTATTTAAACTAGTGTAATCGACACACATTCTCCATTTTCCATTTTTCTTTTTAACCAAAACAGGATTTGCTAACCATTCTGGATGGAAGACCTCCTTGATGAATCAAGGCTGCCAAAAGCTTCTGCACCTCCTCCCCGATGGCTCGGCGCTTCTCCTTGTCGAATCGGCGCAGTCGTTGCTTCACCGGCTTGGATCCGGCCCGGATGTCTAAGGAGTGCTCGGCGACCTCCCTCGGGATGCCTGGCATATCCAAGGGACTCCACGCAAACATGTCGGCGTGTTTGCGGAGGAAGTCGACGAGCACTGCCTCCTATTTTGGGTCGAGGGTGGCGCTGATCTTCAGCGCCCTGCCGTTGGGGGAGCTCGGGTCGAGGAAGGACCTCCTTCACCCCCTCAGCGGACTTAAAGGTGCCCGTGGTCTTCTTAGGGTCGGGGACCTCTTTTTCCAACCTGTCAAGGTCGGTCATGAGGGCCTCTGACTCCACCAACGCGCCGGCATACTCGCAGCACTCGGCGTCGCACTGGTACGCGTGCTGGTAGGAGGCGCTGATGGTAATCACCCCTTTTGGCCCTGGCATCTTGAGCTTGAGATAGGCGTAGTTTGGGATTGCCATGAACTTGGCGTAACATGGCCTCCCAAGGATGGCGTGGTAGGTGCCGTGGAAGCCTACCACTTCAAATGTCAGGGGCTCCTTCCTGAAGTTCTCAGGAGTCCCGAAGTAGACGGGCAGATCGATCTGCCTGAGGGGTTGCACGCTCTTTCCGGGCACTATCCCGTGGAATGGGGATGTCGTGGCCCGGAGGAGCGAGCGACTGATCCCCATAAAGTCGAGGGTCTTAGCGTAGAGAATGTTGAGGCCGCTGCCTCCGTCCATGAGGACTTTGGATAGCCTCGTGTTGCCGACGATGGGGTCGACAACAAGTGGGTAGCGTCCCGGTGATGGGACGTAGTCCGGGTGCTCGTTTCAGCTGAAGGTGATAGCGTCGTGGGACCAGTCAAGGAAGCATGTTGTCGCTGGTCCGACGGAGTAGACCTCCCTGTGCTCGCGCTTTCACTGCGGCGGCGTAGGGGCGGTCCTGAGCCCGCTGAAGATCATGAGGCATTTGTCGATGGGCGGGAACTCATCTTCCTTCCCGCCCTTGTCCTCCTGATCCCTGGCGTGCTTCTTGCCGGCGTCGTCCTTGAACGGCTGCCGGCTATAGTGCTTCTTGAGCATCACACACTGTGCGAGTGTGTGATGTACTGGACTCTGGTGATAGGGGCATGGCTTGCTGAGCATGTCGTCGAAGCGGCCTCGAGGGGGTCGTTCCCTCTTGGGTTCGGTGGCCGCCACGAGGGAGTCGTCGCGGAGTGGGGCCTTTCCCTTCCCCTTCTTCTTCTTCTTGTTGTTCGGTCCTCGGGAAGAGGTGCCCTCGGGGGCCTCCTCCTTCCGTTTGCCCTTGGGGTCGGAGAAGAGGGCTCCTACCACCTCATCCCCCGAGGCGAAGCTGGTAGCGATCTTCATGAGCTCGGAGACACTGGTGGGTGTCCGGCGTCCGAGCTCATGAACAAGCTCTTTGCTGGAGGTTCCCGCGGCAAACGCTCTGACGACGTCGGAGTCGACGACCTATGGCAGCTCGTTGTACTGCTTGGAGAGGCGCCGGATGTAGTCCCGGAGGGACTCGCCCGGTTTCTGCTTGTAGCTGCGGAGGTCCCAGGAGTTACCAGGGCGTACGTACGTGCCCTGGAAGTTTCCTACGAAGATCTTGACCAGATCGCTCCAATCAAAGATCTTCTGTGGGGGAAGGTGTTCCAGCCAAGCTCTTGTAGAGTCAGCGAGGAACAGGGGGAGGTTGCAGATGATGATGAGGTCATCCTGTGCGCCGCCAATTTAGCTGGCACGCAAGACGGTAGTCCGCTAACCAGAGTTCAGGGTTAGTTTCCCCCGAGTACTTGGCTATGTTGGCCGGTTGTCGGAATCAGGATGGGAACTTGGCCCTTTGGATGGCCTCGCTGAAGACGCGTGGTCCTGAGGGCTCGGGTGAGGGTTCACGATCCTCATCCGAGTCGTAGCGCCCGCCCCGATGGACGCTGTAGCCGCGCGCGGCTCCGTCAGTCTTTCGCCGACCGCGGGCTTGTAGAATGGCTCAGACGTCGATGTCCTTGCCAAGCCATTGGTGGACTGGCGAAGCCCTTGGAGCCTCGGGTCGAACCGAGGCTTTGCGCTCGTGACGTGCTATGCCACCACGCTGGTGACTTTCGGCGCCACGGTGTCGCGATGCTGAACTTTCCGCCTGGAGGACGGCTGCATCCTCCAGGAGGTCTTTGAGCTGATTCCTGAGCTGTCGTGCCTCCTCGGAGGAGGGCTCAGGTATGGTCCGGAGTAGCATGGTTGCTTCCGCGAGCTTTCGGCTTGCCTGGGGGGCGACCCCCGGTGTCTCAGTCCCCATCGTCAGCAACGATTCGGGTTTGGACATCTCGGGCTCGACACCGAGCTGCTCCTCCATCGGTTTGCCGCTCGCCAAGCTTCAGCGTAGCTCGTAGCTGGGTGAGGCGCAAGCGGTCCTTGTCCATCCGTGCCTCAAGCTCCTGGAGCTGCTCTAGCTCTGGGGTTTGAGGTGCGGGGCGAGAGGTTCCTGCCCCCTGATCCAGTGGCGGGGCTGACCGTGCGGGTTTCAGGGCCGCTGGGGGGGCGTAACTTGTTCGTGCTAGGGTTGCGACGGAGGGGGTATGTCATCGTCGCCCCCCGAGTGGACATCCTCCACTCGCCCCTCATCAGGGTGCATCAAGTTGTAGCACTCCCGAGAGGGGTCGATGTAGGACCTGTCTGAGCTGGAGATGACACTCAGTGCGTTCTCCCCCGAGTGGTCGGTGTGGGCGGCGTAGTCCACATTTGCCCAGAATTCGTCATCATCGTCGCTGTAGCTGCGATGAGACGAGTTCTGGTCATAACGATCCCCCCTCCGAGTGTTGTCGAGGGTTGAGGTTGACGGTGGCATCTGTTTCCCCACCGCCATGTGTCCTGGCACTTTCCCCAGGGGATGGCGGTGAGGATGCCACGTGGTCTCCCACGAGGCTGTCCTGGCACTCGAGGCACTGGACTGGAGTGTCCGACAGTTCGTGCAATAACGCATGAACTGCACGAACGTGGGCGTCCATGGCGGTCTGGAGCCCAAAGAGGGACGACGGCGCCGTTCCCCTCCGCCGGTGAGGGCGGAGAGAAAAATTGGCTGGCGTCGCGTTTCCGCCCTCGCCCGTCCTTCGGGCGGTAAGCGGATGCGTGACCGCTGGTGCCGGAGATTCCGGGACCGCGGCCGGCGCAGTATTGGCTACCCCCGTTGGGGGTGCCTGGTGAGCCGCATCTCCCGCGGCGGGAGGCTGGTTGGCGCCACTGCGCCTCCTCCTCCTGATCTGCCGAGAGCGGCGTGCAACGTTTCCCCCGTTGCGGGGTCCTTTCTCCGGCCGTCTGCGGGGTCGGAGTTGGGACGACAACGACGCGGGGCCCGATCAGGCGCAGGTTCATCTCGAGCCCTTGGCCAGTGGCCACGAACTCGAGAGTCCCGAACTAGAGTACCGCGCCAGCGGGAAGCGTGGTGGAGCTGGCTGCCATCCGAAACCTACGTCAACGCGCAAAAGGCCCCTACCTGGCGCGCCAACTGTCGGTGCTAGTTTTAGCGGGGCTAACACCGGCTAGTAAATATGTGTTTTGCGGTTGAGGCTACGGATGGTGTGCAAGGGGGAACACAGGGATTATACTGGTTCAGGCCAAGCAAGCCCTATGTCCAGTGGAGAGGAGAGTCGTGTTGCCTTGCACCGGGGTGCTTGTAGTAGGGGGTTACAAGCTAGGCGAGAGAGGGAAGTGCTCCCAGGTCTCTTGTGAGTGTCTAAGTGTTTACAAGTCGTTTGCTGCGGGTGTGTATGTGTAGGGTAAGAACTTAGAACTTCTCCGTCCTCCCTTTAAAGCTGGCCTCTGCTCTCCCTTTTATAGTCGCAAGGGAGAGGCAAGGGTAGCTACGTATTTTACAGTGAGGAGTTGTTGTTCCCCGTTTGACTATGGTCAGCTACTGCCTTTTCTCCGCGTCTCCGGGGTATGGCCGTCGTGGTTCGCACGATCTTGGTGAGTTCCAAGACGGGAACAGTCGTTGGATTACGTCATATCGTCAGCTATGGTCTTTTCTTCGCGTCTCCAGAATATGGCCGTCGTGGTTCGCATGATCTTAGTGAGTTCCAAGGCGGGAACAGTCGTCGGATTATGGCGTGTCGTAGGGTCACACCTATCGGCTATCCTTCCGTACGATGTGACAAGAGGGTGAATCACCTCAGGGCGTTGTCTCCCGAGGCTCGGGACTCCTGAAGGCGTGATGGGATGGAGCGGGGGATATCTCTCCTGGTCATATTTCCAGCCTTTGAACAGCACTTCCCGAGGGTTAGGCTTGCCCAGATGGAAGGCGTGCTCGTCCTTTCGAGTGGACAGTGTAGTAGGCGCCTTTCCCGTTCTTGCATAGCCCATCGTCAGGCGCTTGGACTGTCGCAGTCGGAGTTGATAGATCCCGGTGGTAAACGGGGCGGCGCACCGTAGACCATACCATGGAGAGGACGGCCGTAGTGGGCCTATCAAGTCCTCTGCCAGGGAAATCCTGACAGATGGTATGGCCATCAGGGGCGTGCGAGGCACAGTTGCATCGAGAATCTCGCCTGACGGGATGGTGCCTGTAAAGTGGTCAGGGAGGTCTCTTGTGGTCCAAGATTGCTCTGCTGACATCACCGGTGCCTTGGATGCCTTTGTGAGATTGCGCTCGAGGGGGATGGGGAAGCTCGGGCGAATCGGAGATTTGGGCACCGAGGGTGCCGCTTTCCCGAGCTCTCCCGGGGAGGCTCGGGCGAATCGGAGATTTGGGCGCCGAGGGTGCCGCTCTCTCGAGCTCTCTCGGGGAGGCTCGGGCGAATCGGAGATTTGGGCGCCGAGGGTGCCGCTCTCCCGAGCTCTCCCGGGGAGGCTCGGGCGAATCGGAGATTTGGGCGCCGAGGGTGCCGCTCTCCCGAGCTCTCGTGGGGAGGCTCGGGCGAATCGGAGAATTGGCACTAAGGGTGTCGCTCTCCCAAGGGTTGGCTGTCATTAGTGCAATGACGTCGTGGGCCTCTGTAGACGCGGCCTTCATGGGCTTCCACTGGCCTTACTTGGGCCAGGCCATGTTGGGAATGAGCGTTTTTGCATCGAAGTTGAGTACCCCTAACTTTGGTACCCGACAGAAGTGATATTCAAGGGCTTTCGGTACAATCATCTCTATCTAGTGGACTTCAACTCAAAGATGCAAATTTGAAGACTTGTCTATTCACCAAACAATCTCTTGGGTGGCTTTGGCATAGAAGGCTTGCACATGTTGGGATGAGCACACTCAAGAAGCTATTGAAGAAGAAGATGGTGAGAGGATTGAATGATGTTGTATTTGAAAAGGATAAATTGTGTAGTGCTTGCCAAGCCGGGAAGCAAGTGGCAAATACACATCCATCCAAGGCATTTGTGTCAACTTCAAGACCATTAGAGCTACTTCACATGGACTTATTTGGGCCAACAACTTATGCAAGCATTGGTGGCAAGCTCTATTGCTTAGTGATTGTTGATGACTTTTCAAGATATACTTGGGTGTTCTTTCTTCGTGACAAGACCGAAGTTGCCCAATCATTCAAGAAGTTTGCCAAGAGAGCACAAAATGAATTTGAAGTGAAGATCAAGAAGATTAGAAGTGACAATGGGAAAGAGTTTGACAACACAAACATTGAAGTATATTGTGATGAAGTTGGGATCAAGCATGAAGTCTAATCCACCTATACCCCTCAATAAAATGGTGTAGTTGAAAAGAAGAACCGGGACTTTGATCACCCTTGCAAGGACTATGCTTGATGAGTACAACACACCGGAGAGGTTTTGGGCGGAGGCAATCAACACCGCATGCTATGCATCCAACCGCCTATTCCCTCACCGATTGCTAAAGAAGACCCCCTATGAGCTACCCATTGGCAAGAAGCCGGACGTCTCCTACTTCCGGGTGTTTGATTGCAAATGCTACATCTACAAGAAGCGACAACATCTAGGGAAGTTCCAAAGATGTTGTGATATTGGTTTTCTTGTTGGTTACTCAGTGAAGTCCAAAGCATATAGAGTATTCAATAATGCCACCGGCCTTGTTGAAGAAACATATGATGTGGAATTTGATGAATCTAATGGCTCTCAAGGAGAGCATGAAAATCTTGATGATGTAGGTGATGAACCACTAAGGAAGGCTATGAAGAACATGCCAACCAGAGACATCATGCCTAAAGATGGTAAAGATGATAGTGATGATGTGCAAGTGATCAATCAACCATCTTCATCAAATATGCCTCAAGATGATGAAGATAAAGATGGGGTGGATCCACATGAAGACACCCAAATCACACAAGAAGAAGTTGAGGCACAAGCACAAGATGTTGATGCTCCACAACCTCCTCTTCAAGTGGTTGATAGAAGAACTACTCCACTCCTACAAGCACATCCTCAAGATCTCATAATAGGGAGTCCTTCAAGGGGGGTAATGACTCGCTCACAAAGGCATGCTCAATTCATTGAACATCACTCGTTTGTCTCTTGCATTGAGCCCACTAGTGTAGAAGAAGCTCTTCAAGATCCGGATTGGGTGAATGCCATGCATGAAGAACTCAACAACTTCACCCGCAATCAAGTGTGGACACTTGAAGAGAAGCCAAAAGGAGCAAAAGTCATAGGCACCAAGTGGGTGTTCCGCAACAAGCAAGACTGACAAGGGCAACATTGTGAGAAACAAGGCAAGGACTCGTGGCAAAAGGGTTCTCCCAAGTTGAAGGCTTGGATTTTGGGGAGACTTTTGCCCCGGTTGCAAGACATGAGGCCATCCATATCCTACTTGCATATGCATCTAATCACAATCTAAAACTCTTTCAAATGAATGTGAAAAGTGCATTTTTAAATGGCTTCATAAATGAACTTGTCTATGTTTCGTAACCACCGGGTTTTGAAGACCCTAGATATCCAAACTATGTTTATAGGTTCTCCAAGGCGCTATATGGCTTGAAGCAAGCCCCAAGGGCTTGGTATGAGCGCCTCCGCGACTTCCTCATCAACAAGGGCTTCAAAATCGGCTTGGTTGATACCACACTATTCACCAAGAAGCACAAAGGGCATATCTTCATTTGTCAAGTTTATATTGATGATATTATCTTTGATTCGACTAATGAAGATTTTTGCAAGGAATTTGGTGATATGGTGTCCAAGGAGTTTGAGATGTCCATGATTGGTGAGCTCACATTCTTCCTCGGCTTTCAAGTCATGCAAATGAGGGAGGGGACGTTCGTGTCGCAAGAGAAGTACACGAAGGATCTCCTCAAGCGCTTTAAGATGGAAGAATGCAAGCCCATCAAGACCCCCATGCCCTACCAATGGACATCTCGACCTTGATGAGGGAGGTAAATCGGTTGACCAAACTCTCTATCGTTGTATGATCGGTAGTTTGTTGTACTTGACCGCATCTAGGCCCGACATCATGTTTAGTGTGTGTATGTGTGCGTGCTTTCAAGCTAACACTAAGGAATCTCACTTAGATTGCGGTAAAAAGAATCCTTAGGTACATAAAGCACACCCCAAGCATTGGCCTTTGGTATCCCAAAGGAGCTAACTTTACACTTGTCGGCTATTCCGATTCGAATTATGCCGGTTGCAAGATTGACCGGAAAAGCACATCCGAAGGGTGCCATTTGCTTGGAAGATCACTAGTTTCTTGGTCCTCCAAGAAACAAAATAGTGTTGCTTTGTCAACAACCGAAGAGGAATACATTGCCGCGGGTGCTTGTTGTGCACAAATTCTTTACATGAAACAAACCCTACTTGATTATGGAATCAACTTAAAAAGGGTGCCTTTGTTGTGTGACACGAGAGTGTGGTAAAACTTGCCAACAACCCGGTTCAACACTCCCGCACAAAGCACATTGACATCCGTCATCACTTCCTTAGAGATCACGTTGCCAAGGGTGACATTTCCTTTGAGGGAGTGAGAACGGATGATAACTTGACGGACATTTTCACTAAACCATTGGATGAGGCACGGTTTTGTACTCTAAGGAATGAACTTAATTGCCTTGATCTAAGCAACTTCACTAAAAGATGATCTTGTGTTGTCATGTGCATTGCATTGTAACATAAAACATGTCTAACATTGAAATGCACGTAGGGCTTGTCTAACTCGGTTAAGATAATCGCCCAAAAGCGTGTGAAGAAGCTTACCCGAGGACAAACTTGCCAAGCAACTAGTTTAATTTACGTGAATTTGCATTGCATATTGCATGGTTGTTGTTTTATCGTTTCATTCTTGGATTTCATTGCCTATTTTCATAAAACTCACATATGCCTAAGGCAAAATATTTAAAAAATTGAGTGTTTGAGTGAGGACATCTCATACAAGTTTCAACTGGTGTTTATTTGACTCTTATTGGGGTTGGAACTTAGTTGGGCAAAATTGGCGCGAAGAAATTTGGAAGAAAACAGGTTTCAGAGCGTCGGACCGAGGCGTCGGACGCTGGTTTTCCCAGCGTCGGACCAATTGCCTCAGTCCGACGGTCCCTGATCCTGTTGAAGGAGGCGTCGGATGCAGTGTCGGACCGAGATTTTTTGGGCATCGGACTATTGAAAAAGGGAGTTCACGCCGCGTCGCGCCGCGTTCACGCCGCGTTCACGGCGTTGGACCGAGAAGATTGGTTTGACGAGGAGCGTCGGACTAAGTCCAACAGGCACTGGTCTTACTGGAAGCGTTGGACCCTGCAGAGCGTTGGTCTGACGCCTGCAACAGTAACCGTCCGACGGTCGGTTTGAAGGCGAGTATCAGTTCTTTTCTTCCTCTGTCGCGTGGGGCCCATCTGCCAGTTCGTTCTCTCGTCTTCGTCCTCGCCCGAGCCGCTCGCCGCGCCGCGCCCGTACGCCCTACCTAGCTCATGGCCGCCGCTCCGCACTCCAGTCCTCACCGGCGACCTCGCCGCCGGCCGCCGTTTCTTTCCCGCGCGTGCGCGCCATCCTTCCTGCGCACGCCCGCGAGCTGCTGCAGAGCAGCGCTGCCGCCGTGCCCAGTTCGCTGCCGCCGTGTCAAGCGCCGCCGCCGTGATCTTCTGCACCTCCGGAGGTGCTCATCCTCCACGAGTACACCCCCCCTCTCCTTGTCTGCGCCAGCATATCCCACAGAGTGGTGGTGAGATTCGTTTTTTTCTTGTTTTAAATCCCTCTACTCATCACCTTGCACTTAAACTGTTCGGTGAAATGCCCTAACCAGCATTCCTCGCGTTCCTCGCAGTTCTATTGAAGCTTGGCTCTACTCTCGGCCTTCTAGAAGTTTGTGGAGGTGATTTTCACCTTGTGGTAATCCTCTTTTGCCTCCACACCTTAATTACCTCCCTAATCATTGCATATATCCATGTCAGTTCCTCTAGTCATTGACTTGTGCCCTATGTCATGCAGTGATCTTGTTTTGTTCCTTGTGTGGTGCCTTGTGTCGACAGAGATTCTCACCTCTTCGCTGGTCTCCCTCAGGTTGCTTTGCTTCTCCTCTATTATCCCATATGCTTGCTTCTATAGGCTCTCTCATCTCTAGCTTATATATGCTTATGTATACCTTGTCTATCTCTCTATTGCAGCTATCGTGGTCAGAGTGTTTGGCAGTGGGTTAGTGAATCTCGGGCCAAGCCCGCGAATACAGAACGAGGCCAAGCCTCTGAGTGTCAGCGGCAGTTGTCAGTTTCTGAGAGACAGTGACAGTTGGCAGAGATGGTGAGGTGCAAGCAGGCCAGTCGCAGTGAGGGAGGCACAGGTGGAGATGAGAGGCCTCCTCCTCGTCCACCTTTGGACAAGGGAAAGGCCCCTCTTGTCGAGAGCAGCAAGAAAAGGACGAGACTTTAGCTGAGCAGAGGCAGGCTATCAGGGTAGCACAGGCTGCAGAGGAGGCAGAGCGTGGCAGAGGTATACATATTGGAGGTATCTCTGTCAGCTTGTCAGACAGGGATGAGTCCGAGGAGCAGCCACAGCCTCAGAGACAGCCGAAGACTGAGGCAGCACAGTCAGAGGTAGAGCTGAGGCAGCCAGAGTAGCAGGAGGTAGCTACTCAGGGGGAGCAGGCCTAGGCTCCACCTCTTCATCGCTCAGGCCGCACTCGACCTTCGGTGCCACCCCAGGCCCGCTGGTCAGAGGCACGGAAACCGAGTCCCCAGGGCGCCTGCTCCCTCTGAGCTTCAGCCGGAGCCTGAGCCGGACGTTCACTTGGACCTGCGGAGGATCTCTGCAGCCCAAGTCAGAGAGCTCCGACTGACTTCGCTTGCTAGTTGGTTCTCGGATCAGAGAGATCCCAGAGCTTCTGAGGGCTGGTACACTACTCTTCACGAGGACTTCTTCACCGCCCTCATGGCCACAGGAGTTGGACTGCGTTAGCACAGGGTATGTTCCATAGAGGACATAGTCCAGGCAGCAGGAGAGGAGATCAGGCAGTACTTGACTTACCTGTCTGGTCTAGCAGAGCTTCTTGGCCGTTCAGGTCGGTATGTGGAGTCGTGGGTGAGAGAGTTCTATGCTTCACTATGGATAGACCCCGACCACGAGTACCTGCAGTACACCTTCGGCGGAGAGCCATACCGGCTCTACGCGAAGGATCTGCGAGAGCTACTTGGAGTGCCAGAGTCAGCTACCAGGTTGCACAGTATTTGCTATGCCACGACAAACCCGCCGAGGAGGGCTCACAGAGGACTGGCACCTGGTACTGCTAATATAGCAGCGTGTTTTCGACCGCCGTTCGGAGACGGCTCCCGCAGGACACCTTCGGAGCTTCGTCCCGTCGTCCGTCTCTTGAACGATGTGATGAGGCATACACTTTTACCGCGGGAGGGGTACAAGGAGGCTCTTACTCACTTACAGCTGTGTCTCCTTAGTGCCCTGGTCCAGCAGTCAGAGTTTGACGTAGCAGACTTGATCATCAGTGAGATGGACGACACCATCGCAGAGGGCATCAGGTCTAGGCGACAGCTCCCCTACGCTCACTGGATCTCTCACATCCTTGAGCGGAGGTTGCACCGGATTTGGACAGGTATCTCCCGTGAGCTGCGCCAGACTGAGACAGAGTTTCCAGTCTATAGGATGACCTCTCTGATTGACGAACGCCGTGGCAGCAGAGCTTTACACCGAGTACAGCGCCGTCAGACTTCAGGGGCAGACATGGTAGAGGTACAGCAGCAGGACGAGGCTATGAGGCACGTTGCCTATAGCGAGCTTGAGCAGTTACTTGCAGACGATGACCCCGTCGACACCTACTCGTCCAGCTCTGACAGGGACTACCGGCCCATCCCTTCACGTCCTCGAGCTCACGACTCAGAGGCCGGTGGGTCCAGCTCCGCTCCACAGACCTCATAGACAGACCCTGCACTGCTTGCCATTCTTCAGAGCTTACAGCAGACACAACAGTGACAGGCAGAGGAGCAGGCCCTGGTTTGCCAGGGAGCAGGCTGCAGCTCTCACTCAAATTCAGCTCAGACAGGATCAGTTCCAGCAGGAGATGCTCCAGATGCAGCTCCAGAGCCAGCAGATACAGCTACAGACCTTTGGGTTCATGGAACACATCATCAGACAAACCAGAGCCCCACCGTACCTAGACACTGCCCCACCAGTCCAGCAGGTTGGACCGGCAGCCACTGCAGCCCAGGTGACTCCAGCGATATAGTCCGGTGGACTTCAGAGTCAGGGCACAGCTTCTCTCCAAAGTCAGTTCGTCACGCCGACTCAGCAGACTCAGCAGTGGTTTGCCACGCCAGGCACTTAGGGGTTCTCTCCAATCCACACCTGTTTCACACCTGACCTAGGTGGCCCTTTAGTGTCCAGGAGCTTGGGTGCTACCTTCAGCGAGATCACAGGCTTGCCCACACCTCCTGAGTTCCGGCAGCTTGTTACCACCACCACAGCTCCACTTGCCACTGGGACTACAGAGACACTACCATCTTCAGTCGCCTCCTCAGAGCAACTCCCGACTTCAGCAGGGACTGTGACCGTAGTAGTCACAGCAGCAGCTACAGAGACAGTTGAGCAGACCCAGACCACTTCACCTTCACGTGCTCCGACAGAGGGTCAGGCAGGTCAGAGTTCAGAGTCAGACACAGACCCTTCTCAGTTTGAGCTTCGACCTCACCCCTCCGACCGCGACGCTGCAGCTTCCTCTCCTCCTCCTGAGTCTTAGGTCTTTGGTGCTTGATGCCAAAGGGGGAGAGAGCATAGATTTAGGGGGAGCGTGTGAGAGGGTTTTGGCTCTTTTTGATGTGATATCCATGCATCATGTTTATGTTTATTTTCATGCTTGAGACTTGGTTGTGACAGGTGTCTGAGCTTCATGTTATTTATATATCATGTCACTTGGTTACGCTCGTCTTAGCTTACGCACTTCACTCCGATCTTGAGCGTATTCGTTTGGTACTTATGCTTATTTCATATCTTATGTGTACCTTGTGGTCTTGACTTGTATAAGCATGCCTAACCCCTTTGCTCTTATTATCACATGCTTATATGAATCAAGCCTTTAAAAACCTCACTCTTTCTAAATCTATTTGAGGTTGTTGTCATCAATCACCAAAAAGGGGGAGATTGAAGCATCTAGGCCCTAGTGGTTTCGGTGATTAATGACAACAAGACGGTTATTATGACTAACGTGTGTTTTGCAGGATAACCTAGAGGTTAGGTCATAATAACATGTAGGTTCAAGCCCCTAGCGATGGAATTTGATTCGGTTTTCAAAGGATGGAAGACAAGACGGTGATAGGTTAGTGCCAAGTGTCGTTTGGAGTTGAGAGACACTTGGCGTAGTCTTAGGTTTTGTTTTTCTCTTTGACCGTACTATTAAGAGGGGTTTGGATGGGTAGCTTGACTTAGAGCAAGATTAGAGAGTGTAGATGTGATGCACACTTGTCCAACATAGCTCTAGACAGCTCAGAGAGACTCTTGAGAGAGAGAGAGGATCAAACTTCGTTTTGGAAAGTTTTTGATTTGATGAAGTTTTGATCAAATTAGAGGCGTCGGACTCTACCTAGTATGGGCGTCGGACCAATAGTTAGAGTCCGATGACACGTGGTAGCCCCTGGACGATTCTCAGCGTGCCAGGGAGTGTCGGACCCTAGCTGGATGGTCGTCGGACCATTGGCCAGAGTCCGACGGTGCCTCTGGGTGTTCAGAGAGCGTCGGACCGTCGAGAGAGTGAGCTTCGGACTAATGTTTCTTAGCGTCCGACGCTTCCAGAGAGGTTCTCGCAGCGAAAAAGAGCGTCGGACTTAGTCCGACGGTGTGCGTCGGACCATTGGTCAGTGTTATAGCCGTTGAGAGGCACTGTGCCAGCTGTTCAAAAGCGTCGGACTGAGGAGCATCGGACCATCGAGTTCGGTCCGACGCCTCTCTGGCACAGGTCTGAGCACAATGCGACTGTGAGAGTCGGACCGAGGTGAATGGTCCGACGGTGGAGCCTCGGCAGCGTCTGACGGTTCGAAGGAAAGTGAGAAACGACTAGTTTTGGAGAGGGTGAGTATTTATACTCCACCAAAGCCTCCATTCTATCTCTCTTGCCACTTCTAACAGCTGAAAGAACCCTTGTTGATCTTGTGAGAGAGCAAAAGCCCTAGGGAGCATTGAGTGAACTCCATTGCTTGTGAGCTTCTTCCTTAGAGAGGTCAAGAGTGACTTGTGTGCATCCATCACCCTCTTTGGCCTTGTTCTTGGTCAAGTGAGAGTCTAGGCTTGTTACTCTTGGTGATCGGCATCACCTAGATGGTTTGGTGGCGATCGGTGGCTTGGTGACCGCTTGGAGAGCTTGTGGGCGGCCCAAGTCGAAGTTGTGAGTGGTTGTGGGCGATCCACCGCGCCGGAGAGACAAAGGATCAGTCCGTAGATAGCACTTGGTCTTTGCGAAGATCAAGGGGGAGCTTCACCCTTACACGGGTGCTCCAACGAGGACTAGTGGGGAGTGCCGACTCTCCGATACCTCGGGAAAAACCGGATTTGTCTTTCTAACTCTTTACGTTCCCGCATTTCCCTTGTGTTCTCTACTTTCCTAGAGTAGTATACTTGTGATAGGACTTGGCTCTAGGTTGCATAACTTGTTTTAGGAATAGAATTGACACAATGCACTTGTGGGGCGACATTGGGCAAAGTGCGATAGGTTGAATTGATTTGCGAAAAATTTATTAGTTGCCCAATTCACCCCCCCTCTTGGGCATCCTTGATCCTTTCACCTAGATAATGGGAGCAACAACAGCCATCACTCGAGGAAAGGGAAGGAGCCTATGCTCGAGAACATCTTGGCTGCACAAAAAAGCTCCTAATGACCTTAAAGATGAGTAGTCAAGCAGCACTGCTCACTAAAAATCCTCGGACAGAAAGGGTGTCCCATCTCCATCTGCATGCAAATTAGTAGTTGCAATAGACTACCGACTCACAAATCAAATATGGAAATTAGAAAGGCAAAAAGCAGAACTGGGAGCTAAAATAAGCACCAAGTTGCCACACATTCATCCATTTTTTTAAAAAAAATGGAATCTTGATTCATGTTCATATTACTGAGAAGAGAATCAGCTTAAGCCATCTTGATTGGAACATTCTGCTATATCAGATAGAAATTTTAGCATTATAAGATGTACTAGTGGTAGATAGCAAGAAAAATTCTTCATAACTTTCGAATGGACTGTCACGAGACATCTACTAAAGGGGCCCAACATGTGTGAACTCATCAGCTCAAAAGGAAATAGAAAAAGGTAGACCATGCATAATGTGGGGCGACCTCACTTTGCAGGCTTGCACAGGCCACAGAGCTGCTGAGGTTAACCATGATAGCAGTCACCGCCTCGCATCTACTTTCCGCTGTCCACCACGATATCCAGTTCATTATTGCCAGTCAAAGGGGAACTTCAAACATATTCAGTTAGACGCAAATGGAAAAACATTGATCCTTTATACATGTCCAATGAAACGTACCATTGCCAGTTGTTAAATGCAGGACAACTATGTGGTACAGCTACCAAATATTAGCATGTCATTTTCAACCATGAATGCTACATATAGAAAATACAGTAGTTACAAAATTAGAATAATACTCAATCACTTCCGGCCTTACTGAGTCAATATCCCTGTTAATTACATTTGGCCTGTACCTGCAAGAAGATAAGAAATATTAGATTAACAACTCTAAGAATACTTCCCAACTACCTACAAAACAAACTGCCATAAATCTCTTCCATAAAGTAACCAACTATGCTCAAACACACTATCGTGAACTGATTAACTATGATTAAATTAACAATTCGCAAACGTGAGAAGAAATGAATAGAAGCCTCTCCAACACAAGGCAAACTACCAAGAGCCAAAAAAAAGAGTACCATAATAAAGACCCTATGGGAAACATATTTAACATGAGCACGCATAGATTTAATATCATTATTCATTATTAGTGATTTCATCGAATTGAAAGACAACAAAAAAAATTGGGCATTCTATGGCAACTACAGCCTAATGGGAAGTGGCAATACCAGCTAAAAAATGTATTCCAAAGTGGCAAGGCAGCTGCAGCATACAATACACATTTTGGGAATCAACGCAACAAAATAGGATTTGGCAAGGCACCCCTCAGCACCATGCGATGCAATCAGCTATGTCACTCTCATGGCGCAACTGTACACAAGCAGACAACTACGATAAGGCACTCATGGTTGTCTGTGGTGCTTTCCATCGAGCATATGATGAGCAATATAGTCAAACACATGCACGCATACAGGCGAGACATGAAGTAACAGATGAGCATCATATGATGAGAAATTTAGTCAAACACATGCACGCATACAGGAGGGATACGAAGTAGCAGATGAGCAATGGAAGAACAGGAAAGTTGAGATTTGCTCACATGGTGCGGATCTCGGCAGGGTCCTGATCTGGGAAGAGATCTGGCATGCAGTCTAAGAAGCAGTTGGCATCCCGTCCGCGCACACGAGCAGGCACACTGGCCTAAGCCAAAAGAAGAGCAAACGCGGATCAGGGCACCACCACCTTGGATCTACGAGAAGTGAGATAGATGCAGAAAGTTTAGTGCGGGAGATATGGGGCAAGGCTCACCTGCTCGCGTCGTCGCCAATAGGGCCGGCCGCCTCATCCGCTTGCTCCACCCTCGATAGTGCCGGTCGCCTCGTCCATTCATGCGGCACGGCGTGGCGTGGCGGGACGCGCGGCGGGCTCGGATGCACGTCGGGGCGCTAGGCAGCGGCGCGTCAGCGGTGGTAGGGAGAGGGAGTGTACGGGAAGGTGCCGACGGGGGTGAGGGAGGGAGGAAACCAAGCGGCCGGCGAGGATGTGCGGACAAAGGGGTCAGAAGAGGAGCGGCGCCGGCGCAAGGAGTGTTGAGTAGCGGCGCTGGCGGTGGGTGTCTTCAAGAACGACGCCAGAAGCGGTAGAGCAGACGAGCGCCGCCGGCTTCGGAAACTAAGGAGGTGAAGAGGAGGCGGTGGCGAGCTAGGACTAGGAGAAACCGGCGTATCCTCCCGCGACCTCCCCACGATCTGGAAAATGTTACAACGGAAAAAAAATACCAGGAGGTGGGCGCGGGGTCCAGCGGGGGATAGCACCCGTGGGTTGGCTCGGTGCTGACATTGGGCTCGGGTAGCAATTATTAATCACTACCCAGGGTAGTAGATAGAATAACTATACATATATATATATATATATATATATATATTCGTCTGGTCCTCTCACACCGGCCACGGACTCTCGCCTCGCCTTGACATCCTACCATAGCATCCAAAACCTCTGGTGACTCGAGATCCCCATAAGGCTTCTCCCGTCCCCTCTTCTCTCTCCACGCATGCCGTATACGCCGCGGCAAGATCCCCGTGCGGCTCCTCTCCTCCCCTCCCTCCCTCCCCTCCCCTCTTTCTCTCTCCATGCATACCGCATGCGCGCCCGCCACGGCATCCCCCTCATCTCCGGTATCCGCTCACCATGAACGCTGCGACCATCTGCTGGCTCGGCCTCGCCACCTCCGGGTCTAGGGCTGGGTCCCGCGTCGACTTCCGGGTGACGACGCCGGTGGTGGGTTTCACGGCGGGGCCGAGGGCGCGCTCAGTGGCCGTCGCCACCGCAGCCTCCTCTTCTTCGCCGACTGGCAGCGTGACGCCTGTGCCACCCCGCTCTTCTCAAGCTCAGTTTGATCTATATCAATTGATCGAGAAAACTATTCTTTGTTATTTGCTATTTTAGTTCTTTTTCTTCCAGGAACATAGGAAATAACTAATGCATGTCCATGATAAACAAGTAGCATGCTTATACTTTTAAGTGTTTGTAAATAGTTCGATCCTGTGGCAAAGTGCTATTAAGCATATCAACTAATTATTTAATATTAACAATGTGTATTGCACTTTGTCACTGATGTGCCTCGATGAATTTTCTTAATTTGTAGGGTTATAAAGCGTCACATGCTATCAGTTTTCGTTGGTGATAAAAGTTTTTGATCTGATCATGATGAGTGTACCTCACTGTAAACTGAGATTAGTTGATCTTTTTATTTCCCTGAGCTGAATATGCATTTGGAAACCTTCAAGCAGCATGCAGTCGCTAGCCAATAATAATTTCCAAGTGAATCATCTTCCTCCGATCCATGAATTTCTTTTTTCTATTAGTTTGTGCAAAGCAATAAGACAAAAATCATTGCTGGCCTTAAATGCAGGAAAATGACAGACATAAGAACCTCTGTGTAATAGGTGGCAAATGCAACTTCGTGGAAAGGTACCACCGGCCCCATGCACAATATCTCATGTCTTCATCTCATCTACTTGTGGCTGCATCCTGTTTCCACTACGCATCACATGAGATGGACTAGAGAGCAACAATCCTGTATCCATTTGTTTTTTATGTCTTGCAGTATCCTAGATAGCAATGATTTGCACATACCAATGTGACATAGCTACAGTTAAAATTTCGGATTTTTTATGAGGAATTATGCCTATATGAATATTACTATTGTACCTGTCAACATTCTGAAACCGCAGTTGGTGCAATGTTGTTAGGGCATTAATTTGGAGTGCATTTAAATGGATGTCCTAAAAAAAAAAGATCCCATTAACTCAAGAGTGTATTTAGGGGACCTTGACCTTTGAACTAAAAATTATACTTTATCTTTTCATATCTTTGCAAGTTTGCATGTGTTTCTACTGAATTTACCTAACCATGTCCTTAGATTAATAAGTCGATTTTTTTAACAGGTTAACTTTTTCCTAGGTAAAAGATGCTAGCTTATAGACCGAGTTTATCAGTCTATTTAGAGGTTCCTGTCCACCATCTTTGTTGGATGCGATTGAAGCACTTCGCCATTGCTAGATGGATATAATACTCCTCTTCCAGTTCTGCCTTCACCAGCACCAATAGAAGTCCCAACATGGCGCTGATGCTGCGGCCAGGGTGAGTTTGCAACTGAACCATGTGTCCACGTATTGACATGCTTGGAAGAATCAACCAAGGAAGATGCAAGTACTAGATATCAAAATACAATTTCCTGTAGCTAGCTCTTACATTGATACCATTTTAGATTTCAACATTTCTAGCATTTGATTAAGGATTTAATGGAATAATTGTGGAGTGTCATTTGTCAAGAACTCAAGATATTCAAAAAGAGCATGCACACACCACACAAAAGCAAAGCAACTAATTAAGGTGCATAAAAACAACACTGTTCATGAATGAGCCATGTATGCTAATCAATGAGATTTAGTAACTTGCAACCTCATATCACCACTTATAGTGTAGATAGAAAATGTCAAGGTATGCTAACAGTTTGTGTTATTGACAAACTTGAACCTAAAAGTCAAACATCACATGTCTGCAGGACTTTTATTTATGTAAATATAAAAACTGATGCAAAGAGAGTAATAAGACTTTTTAGATTTCCCATTCCTGAAAGCCTTAGTTCAGTATTGCAGAGAGTAATAAGACTTTTTAGATATTAATGCAAGTGCATCTTCAGTTTTGATATCTTGCATGATGAGAA
This sequence comes from Eremochloa ophiuroides, assembly GCA_038502445.1. Lineage (NCBI taxonomy): Eukaryota > Viridiplantae > Streptophyta > Magnoliopsida > Poales > Poaceae > Eremochloa > Eremochloa ophiuroides. The sequence continues at coordinate 95,083,125 of JAHLJS010000007.1, read as the reverse complement.
GTTTATAGATCAGGTGCGTGTTGCATACTTGCCTTACTGTTATTAAATTGTGACTGCCCTTTTTCTGATATGCAATCTTTGTGTTTAAATTTTCATTAAAGGGATTCCTTCCTCACATGGCCTCTTTTCTAATCATCCATTGATGGATGACAAGGGCACTAAACAATAAGGAATGACGATGCTGTTCTGACAACTGCGATTAAATGCAGGCTATGCAGAATTTGGCCGGCAGGGGCTCCGCTACTGATTTTGTTAGCGCACACTGTCGCCTATGATTGTTATGCGATCTCTATATTATAATGATTTGCCTTGATAAAACAAACCAGGTATGCCAGTATATGGGAGAGCGAAAGCTAAGCGAATTTTCCTTCTTAAGGATGGAAAACCAGATGCTCCATGAAGAGTCAGCCTAACAATCTTGCTTTGGTTTAATCATCCTATAGTGGTTTTGGCAATGTGTCTATTGCCTTTGTTTTGCATTGTTATTTCTGTAGATATGCTTGCAGTTTGAGGCGGCAGAGGAGGAGATACTACTCAAGGTAAAATTATCTGCCCACCTGCTGTGGTCGTCATGATCATTAGCACATATAAGGTGAGGCGCTGCCCTGCCCTGCCTCTCTGATCTGATCCGCTCCCTTTGTTAGGGTTTTGGTGATGGGGTGGTACTCGATCTGACAGGTTCGGATCTGATTTTTCTCCTTGTCTACTTGTGTAGCTTGATGGCTTGCCGGCGATGGTACAGGCTGTTCTCTCCAAGACCTAGATGTTCAGCTTGATGCCACCACTCAGTTCAGGCTCTCCATAGGTGAGATTTAGATCTTTTGTGCAGTTACCGTTCCCCGGTGGATAGAGTTCAGGAGGTGAGATTTGGGTGATTTGTCGAGTAGTATTATACCATGTGTTGCGTGTGTGGGTATCAGTCCTGGGTATGGCCAGTTCTAGGTTCATCAGGTAACTGTCATATACAGGTATTGTGGACTGCGAGGTCATAAAATTAGTCGTCATACTCTCAGCTTATTGTCCCATAACCCTCTGGCCTCTGCAACGTGCCTTTTAGCATGTGTAGCAGGAAGTTTAATTAAAAAAGGCTATATTGCGGAAAGCATGATAGTGGTCAATGGGTGGATTGTACATTTATACTTTTAATTTATGAATGAATGATTTTTTAAGTTGCTAAAATTAGGTTCAGTTTGACATAATTCTTAATATATGGTTACCTGTAGTGGGTATTTTTCCTAGTATATATATATAGATAATAAAAAGGAAAGATTTCTCTCCCTCCGATTTCGTCTGGAGTCTAATCGTCTCTCACTCGAGCCCATTCACTGCGGTCCGCTGGTAGGTCTGACCAATTCATTGCGAGCGGCCTAATTAACCGTAGGTTCAGCCCACTATAGCTGCAGTCTGGGCAAAATACCCGGAGCCTCGATAAAAAATTGCAACATCGGAGGTCCGAATTTCGAACCGTGGCCAACCAGGTTTGGAGACTCAATTCCATACCACCACACTACATGAGCTCACGTGCCCTTTTATAATACATTTATTTATGCTTTTACCAAAGCCAAGAGACCAAGGGCAATGAGAGAATCACGGAAGGACTCTACTTTTCTCAGTCTGTTGCTATAAACAAAAAAAAGTATAAAATATAGAATAGGAAAACACATCCATGAACCAAATTCTATATAACGTTGTTGTAAAGAAAGAAAAAACAAAAGAAAACGTGAAAAATAAAATAAAAAGGAAAACGTGCCATTGAAAAGATCGGAAAACGAAAACCAAATATGAAATCACACGAAGCCATTGAAAAAACAACGCAAAATATATATAATCTGAGACCTAGAAAACAAAACTTGCCAATGGGATCTGATGCATTTGAACGTGTTGATTTTTAATGGCCATGGTCTTTTAAGGTGTTATAGTATATCGTCCATATAAGCACATCCAGCCCAACGTGTATTTAAAAAGGAAAACTTACCATTGAAAAGATCGGAAAACCAAAACCAAATATGAAATTATGGGAATCTATTAAAAAAATGTAAAATATAATCTGAGACCTAGAAAACAAAACTTGCCGATGAAAACTGATGCATTTAAACGTGTCAATTTTTAATGGCCATGGTCTTTTAAGGTGTTATAGTATATCATCCATATAAGCACATCAAGCCCCACGTGTATTGTTAGATAATAAGCTAAATTGAAATGTCTGTTCATTACATAAATCTCTAACGGGGTGTTTCGATTCAATATTTTGCAAAAATTTTACTGTGACAACGTGCTAACTTTTGCAAAAAATGTCCAATCATAACCTAGTTAGACTCAAAAAATTCTTCTCACAACTTTTTGCAAAGCTATCAAATTGGTTTCAGTTTTTATGAACATTTAATGCTCCATGCATGTGTGTCCAAACATTGATGTGATGGAACTTTTGAAATTTTGAGATAAATCTAAACACCCCCTAAGTCTTTCATGCCCATACCATTTACGATCAGTCGAGCAATCGTGTATAACATCTACAATAGCCTCCATGACAGGTTTGATAGACATGTAAACCCTAACGCACCCATCAAACGTGGTGAGCTTAGCTCCCTCAATGCGACCAAGCAGAATAACTTCAAAGTAAGTCTTCGAGCCAGAAGGCATTATGTGGTCATGAAGGTCAGCTAACATCTTAGTGTGGATATCACTTCTTAGAAGTAAATAATGATTCGTTGCAACGCACGGATACATATTTTTTCAACCGTTGCATTAATTAACCCATGATTTTAGAACAAAATTATGCTTTAGAGTTGTGCTGTTTTTTTCATACTGAATGTGAGACATATTTTATATAAATATATTGTATTTTTTCAGTTGCATCGCATGGGCACTTTTGCTAGTCCTACCAGTTATGAAGACATAAAGTGGCTTTTGGAGTTGCTCTAATAATTAGTCCTTAGTATTTAAACATGTCCTTAGTGTTGGAATAGAAGTGGCCTCTACTAGTGCTTTCTCAATTCCTTCATAGAAGCACACGTAGTCCGACTATTTAAGTTGAGTCAATGTTTAGTCAAAATACCATTCGGGATTAACCCTATCGCACCTTAACATTTATTATAGGCCTTATGATTTATTTGAATTAATTGAATTAAAAATGGTCTTAGTTAGCCCGTATTAAAATCGAATAGTATGTTCTCTACGATGAAGGATGCATATATGGTAGGGCATTGATTCAGTTTGTATGCATTTTTGGCAATGCTAGGGTAGATTTTACATGTATTTTTCTTCCTTGAATTCTAGCATAATGCATAATGCTTAGACCCCCGTTGGATGTTGGTATTCAGCTTGGAATTGGTGAATTGAAATTGTATATCTTCAATACCACGCGTTTGGAATTTGGAATTTGATTCACAATGCCTCATGGTATTCTCACAAGAAAAAACAACAAACCCCAATACAGACATGTGGAGCTTGCTATTGACAGGAATCGGAGAGGCGAAGCTCGGCAAACGAAGGGGCCGTGGAGCTCGCTAGCTCCTGAAGGTGTCAAGATTACTGAGGGGCTCGCTGACTCGTGGAGGTACAGAGCTCACCGATGTACAGGGGACGAGCCGCGGAGCACGTCATCAGGGAGGGCCGGGGCTCGTTGGCACACTGGATCGGTGAAGTTTGCGGGGGGTGGACACTCCGCGAGCTCACTGGTACGTGCTTCTGCAGATCTGTGGCATGGAAGGGGAGGAGCTCGCCAGCGGGTGGAGGCTCCATGCGCCGCATGTGGAGACGGAGAGTGGAGCTCACCGCCGGCGAGAGGGCATGGCTTCGAGGGTACAGGGTCTTTGGTAGAAGGAGAGGGCGTGGCTCACCGATCAGAAGGAAGATGGAGCACCGGATGAGGATCGATTTCCTAGACCAATTACTACATCCAAATGCCTAGAAATGGAATCACGGTCCAATACCATTTCAGCATGGTATTCATTTGAAAACCCAATTCTATTGACCCAATTTCAATGCCAACATCCAAACGGACCCTTACTGTTTGGATGCCAAATACAATTAAAATTTGTAGTTGTGGTGAAATTGAATGGTTACAGTATCTATTCTTTCTCTCACCTTTTTTAGACACAATACTCCAGGCCTACTTGTACCTTAATAAAAAGAATTCCAGCATATTTAAGATAGATTGAAAATGAAAGAATATAAAAATTTCATAGCCGATCTCTAAAAATGAGTTTCCAGATGTGTCTGAGATTACACGCGCATTTAGAGAACATATTTTTAGTGTCCGCTAGGAATAACACAGCCTCTAAAAATCTATTTTTAGTTGTGACTCTTGTTCCAACTTCCAGCTGTCTGTAAAATTTGATTTGTAAGGTGGCTCGACACAGAGATACAGAGGTAGAGGTGGACCGAGCAGGGAAAAAAAAAAAATGAGTACGGCCGGGCCGTACACGGCAACGACACGTGGATCTCAATCAACTGAATGCCTGCGCCTTCCCATGCTTTTTTTCTGGTGCTGTACACACGTTGCGATCTAATTGGTTGGTGCCGCGTACGGCCCGGCCGTACCCAATTTTTTTTCCCCGCAGCCACTACAAATGCTTTCTAGCAGTCTATAAAGATCTTTTCAGAAGTAGTGCGTGAGGCAACTCCAAAATCACCATTTTTGGTGACTGGGGAAGTACCAGCTAAGATAGGATCCTTCGTTGGCGTCCTCATGAAATACCATATCTACAGAACAGAGGATATGTATAGTAGAGACAATAATATTACTTCATATGTGAAGTTTGGTTGCATATAATGACATCCCCAATGTTTTGTGTATTAAAGTATATCTGATACACAGCAATAATACGTAATACATAATGCCATATTACAGCAAGCTGATTGCTACACAAATAAAAGTTCTATATATCACACACACACATTGTCTGATTATTAAACGTTTTAAAGTTGGAATCCAAGTTTTGTAATTAAGACATATGAGTTAGACATCCGACACAATATAACTCTTCAAGTACTACGTGCACCTTAGCGATCTTGGTGGGTGCCGTCAGTTGTTTTTCCTTTCTTCCAGAAGAAGAGAAGCGCAACGAAGCCCAGTACAGGAAGGAGCAGCAGGATGACGTTCTTGGACGTGCACCAGTCCCGAGCACTGCCTGCAGCATAGGCTCCAAGGAGTGCAAGCATGTCCAGGAACATGGCCGTGTGCATTGGCCAAAGAGGCATTTTGTTTCTGTCCTTCTCTTTATCACGCAGCATTCTTGGAAGCAGCAACACGATGACAGTGATGGAAGCCATGAACGAAGTGGAGTTGCTGTAGAAGAAAGCATTGTACCGACGTTTGTCGATGTCGTAGAGGACCGGGTTGCCGGCGGAGTGCCCGTTGCTGTCCTCCCTCCACAGGCCACCGGGCGGCTTCAGGCCCGTCAGGTAGGTGACGCTCGCGGCCAGTATTCCTACCAGCATCAGGTACATGGCCGCTTCCTGAGAGTTATCGGATTCTTTATCTTCAGCAGCCGCATTAGTGTTGGAACTAGCATCACCAGCTGCATTAGTGTTGGAACTAGTATTTTTGGGTTTTGGATCTTCAGGGTTTGTGGTCCTCGCATCGCTTTGGTGACGGCGAATGATGACCACATAGACTACAGCTGCAAAAACTGCAAGAACCAATACTAAGACGACGATGGAGGTTCCCAGATGCAGGGAGCTTCCAGCAGCGTAGGCACCGATGAGGCTGAACATGCCGGCTACCATGCAGACCACGAGGGCGTAGCACTTTATGCCTGGCCCATACAGGTTAGGGTTCAGAAGGAGCACGATGAGGGCCACAGATGCCATGAAGCTCCCCGTGTTGCAGTAGAAGAAGGCCTTGTAGCGGCGAGGGTACTTGTCTTCAAGGACCGGGAAGCCGGCACGGTGCCCAAACTTGTCATTCTCCCACAACCCGCTGGGCGGTGTCAAGCCGGCTTGGTAGGTCAGTGTTGCAGCCAAGATTGCAAGAAGCAGAAGCACCTCGCGTTTCTTCTCCAGCCGGACCTTCTTCATCTGTTCCTCACGCTGACGCTGCTTCTTCAGCTGGTACTTCCTGGTTTGTTCTTCGCGCTGCTGCTCCAGCCGATCCTTCTTCTTCTTTTCTTCCTCACTCTTGTTTTCTTCGTTAGGATTACCGTGAGTAGATATCTCACCCTTTTCCGGCTCCTTTACTTCAGTACTCTTCTTATTATCTTCATTAGGATTCCCATGAGTAGATATCTGATCCTTGTCCAGCTCCTTTCCTCCAGTACTCTTCTTATTATCTTCATTAGGATGATTATTCCCTTTAGTAGCTACCACATTGTTCTTCGTCTCATTTCCTTCATCATCACTCTTCTTATCTTTTCCACTACTGGGGTCTAGAGTGAAGAAGACAATGTGGATCACCACGTAGATAAGGACACCACCAGACATGGCAAGCGTGTAGATCGAAGTGCTTGTCTCCCTGCAACTTCCGGCGGCATATGCGCCTATGAGGCAAAAAAGATCCAGAATCATGGCGGCCTCCAGTGCATGGCGTCTGACGAGGAACTCATTCTGCAGAATCACCATGATGACCAGGGATGCCACAAAGGCTGCTGAGTTGAAGTAGAAGAAAACATTGAACCGCCCAGGGTGCGTTGTCAGGAGTATTGGGTCTCCTACGCTGTGGCCTTCCCCGTTCTCTGACCAGACGCCTCCAGGAGGATCTACACCTGCTTGGTAGGCAACGGTCGCCGCAAGAATGGCAAGCAACTGGATAAATTCACGAATCTTGCCCAGATCACTGTCATCGTCTTTAGCTTTGCTGCCTTCCGTCCTAACAATACACAAATATAGATAGTTCAATTGCAGTCTAGAATAATTCTTTTGCCTTGGTACTCAAATTGCATTTAATATGCTGCCATATAGGTGTTTCTTATGGCATGACAACGTTTTTAAAAAGAGAGAGAACTTTTGGCGCAATTACCATCTCTCTGTGAGTCATGGAATAAAACTTTCTGTTGAGAGTAGGTGTTTCATTTCATTCTATATGACACGACAGTCTTAGAAAAAACGTCATGAAACTCATCACCGACACTGGACTAAGAGCTTCTACCGGCTGCTTAAAGTTTATTCAGAAGGCTCCAATATATTGAAAACAGTATGGAATAGTAGTGAAATCCTTATGAAACTTCCTTTACTCTCATAAACTTTAATCCCCTCTCTCTTCACTAAAATTATATCATGTCACCATGTTTGCTAAGTTGATAGCTTATTTAATGCTTATGAAACTCTAATAACACCTCTACTGAAACTGATATAAGGGGTACATAAAATGAGGAGTATTTGCAGTTTTGCCGAACACAACAACCCGTAAAGAACCTTGAGATGACGAGGGCTCCAAATTACAAGCAGGATTGTTGGTTGGGTTCAGAATTTTGGCTGGTAATTTTATTCCTACCGGCAACCTTGTAAATATATACATATACAGTACTGCTTGCGCCCGGACGTCTGATCCGGGTGCTAGCGTCCGGACGCTCGTGGCAGCTCTGCCCAACCACGGACACTCGCGTCAGCTCTGCCCTACCACACGACCACCCGTCTGCTTGCACCTATTACACGTGGGGGTCTACACCGCTCCGATTCCATGCATGGGCACCGCGTAGGGCCGTCCTCGATCTGCTGAGTCGCGTCTCCATCCACGCATGCGCAAGCCTTGTGGGGCCATCCTCGATCTGCGGGGTCACATCTCCATCCTAGCCCGCTCTCGTTTCTCGCACCGGCCGCTCGCATACATTCGCTCCCCATACGAACACACACGCCCAGCAGCTGCAGGCAAGCGGCTATGGCGTTGGATCCTATTACAACATTCAAACACCAGATCTGCTTTTGCAACATACTTCTAAAAGAAATAAAACATTTGAGACATATGGTCGAAACACTATTGCAACATATGCAACATCTCGATATACTTTTGAAAAAGTCAGATGCAACACTTGCAACACACAAAAGAAGGCATATGAAGCACTCGAGACATGTGTCTAAAACATTAGCAACATACGTGTAAAAAACAGATAAAACTTTAGGATAGATGCTTGCAACATACGTGTACATGTATTGCAAACATATCTAACACCGATCTACCTTTGCAATATCGGCATGAAACAATTAAAACATACATCTTAAACAATTGAAACAGTTAAAACGTAGGTTTGCAGCATGTCCGAGGAAACATCCAGAAAACAATGTCACCGCGGCCACGACCTACCTGGTAGGGAACTGGGGTGGCACAGGCCTCCCCTACCGGTCGACGAGCGGGATGGACAGGGCACAAGTGCAGGCCTCCCCAGGTACGGGCGCGGGCACAGACGCAAGCCTCCCTCGGAGTAGGCACAAGCCTCCCTTCCTGCTCATTCCACGATGGGGCAAGATGGATGGGGGTGCTGCGTGGTGGCACAGAGAGGGGCGAGGTGGATGGGGATGTTTGCGGGATGCTAGCGCAGAGAAGGCTGTGGAGCACAGGATAGGGGCGGGTGCGGCGCCGTCAACGAGGACGCAGACACCGGATGCGGTTGCTGCGGCAGGAGTTAAGACATGCTATGTTTTTTTTTAAGAAACAACTGAAGCAGAGGCGGAGTACGCTAAAGTAGCGAAGCGGAGCGCGGGTTCGCAAAGTGCGGACGTGTGCGTCTCGTGGAGTGGGGAAGCGTCTGCAAAACGACGGACGTTTGAGTCTAATCATTTGCGATACATATACTAGAAGAAATTTCAGCTGATTAACGTCAATTTTCATTCTATCGGTACCCACCGATATTTGTCTCACTCGGTAGATTGAATGTCTTGGACTACCTAGTGTTCAACCCATCAAATTTAGTCGGAAGATGAGAACTTGGACAAGATCTAGGAATCCATAACGGTGTGGACTACTAGCACGGGGGACTGAGGCAAAAAAAATTATTAGGCAAGGTATTAGTGGAATAAATGCAGTGAACCACTGACATAAATATGTGTCTGTTGGGCAGAAGGACTCGATACCTAATGAAGGCCGAAGAGGCAAAGGGACAGGAACTCCAACGGACGAGAGGTACGAAGTATATATATATATATAAGTTGTCATCCTAATAGGAATTGCACATCAACATGGCAGCCCTCAATTCTTCCAATTGTGACTTGTACTCTTCTAGGCTTCCTCTTTGCCTCAAGTGATTAAACTCATCAACTACACCAACCACATTTCTGACCTCAAACCTCTCTACAATCTCTTGAATTCACTCTTGCCAAGATACTTGTCCCCTATTCACTAAGAAACTGTTGTACCAGCTTTCAGCTCTCTTTTTCTTCATCAACAAGCTCAGTTAGTTTGGCCTTGGTGGCTGCAGTTAGTCACGAATTTTACATTTTTTTTACTTTGCAAAACTTGTAAAATTATATACTTGGTAGTTTGGTCAATAGATGGTTACCAATGTGATGAAATAATTTAACCAAAGTGCATCTATGAAGCTATATTTAATTGTTTCTAGAACACCATTATGTACTATTTTATAAGGGAAAAATGAGAAAGTGTGTATAAAAAAGTACGATGGTACTAAATCAAACTTCTATAAGTTTGACAAAGTTTCTAGAGAAGTACAATAACATTTATTAGTTCAACTAAATGTAGTTTCATTATTTTATGGATAAATTAAAGAAAATAATTTTTTTGTAGTTGTTGGTGCATTTTCAAGTAATCTTGGCCAAAGAAAATTTTAACATGGGAAAATCTATGGTCAACTATAATTTGGAAAGGAGGAGGGATATATTTTGATACAAATAATGTTGTCAAAAGTGTCAAAGAATTTGGAAACAAAGGTTAATAGTATGTTGGGGGTAAGTTCATTTCCACTAGTAGAAAACATGGCTTTAGTCCTTGCTGACAAAGGCCTTTAGTCTCGGTTGTCCCAACCAGGACAACCAGAGCTATGATTTCGGGTCTGAGGCTAAAAAATAATGGAATAAAGTGCTAGCAGCAAGTCATTCAAATTACTTGTGGCACTTATTTAGGGGGAGCTCAGAATCTATTTTTGCCATTGTGGACTAACGATTTCTTCTAGTGATCTTGTAGCCCTATGTACATAAAAGGATTTCGTTGTGAAGAGTATGATTACTTAACATATAAGGTCAACTTTATGGAAATCATGCTATGGACATTCTTAGTGGAAATTTTGTGGGCTCAAGGCAAAGGTATGAATTTACATACAAGCATTGAAATTTCATCTAGGGACCTTTACGCTAGAATGTGCATATGAGTGAAATACAATAAGTGTTTTTCAAAACCCTTACTAGCATGGTAGCAAGTGTGTTTTGTGAAAATATTTGTTCTTGGTCTTTGTGACCTAATCATGTCATTTGTGATTATAACTCTATTTGCTGTTTGTTTGGCTGATCTAAAATGATATGAGTCTCTCAAGTCCACATGAAATAAGGTTTATTATAGCTCATGTTAAGGTTCTCGTTTCATTGAAACATGGACATAAGAAATTTCCTTGAAAACATAACTCATTTGCAATTTTGGATTGGAAAAGAGATAAATCAATTTGAGTTTTGGATAAGAAGGGAATCTGTGATAAAATTGAATCAGGTATAGGATTTAATTTGGACTAAGTATGATGTGAGAAGGGGATTGGAATCAAGAAATTGAAATTTGGAACAAATGCGCTGGTCCCACAAATACCGGACATGTCCGGTAGGGGGGGTCTTAAGGTCGCGTACCCCTTAAGCCCGGTCTGTTCTTCCCTCTCTTCTCTCTCAACCACAAGTAGCAGGTCACCTTCTCTTCCCCTCCATGGCGATTGTAACACCCTAAATTTTGTTACTTTTAAATATAGGTAAAATTATTTAATTTGGTATTTTTGAGCTCATGAAAACATAGAGAAATTAAAATTTTTCATTAAGTTAAAATCCAGCTAGGTTTTAGCAACATGGTTGTGCATTCATGCTCTTGCATATGATTTATTTTGGTTGAGTGATCTTTGCCAAAACTCAAAATGATTAAAAATGATTTAATGATATGAGTGAGTAAAGTTTTTGAAACACGTTTAGTAAACGATCTTTTCTGCGTGTCTCTGTGTCTATCTTCAATCAAATTTCTGATTTCCAACTCATATCATTCAGTCAGAGTTTATCAGAACCTTTTCTTCAGCTCTAAATCACTCTTTGGTGCTCATCAATCATCAAATTATCTCTAATAACTTTTCAGGAATTTTTTCGGCTTTTTGTGGACCTTTCTCCTATTTTTCTACGAGCAAAATCTAATTTTTAGATACTCCAAATTATCTTTTCATGATGTCCAAATACTTTATTTGGGTTTATCATGTTTCAAAATGTCTCCAGGAATTTTCCCATAATTTTTGGGGCCTTCGGTATATTTTTCGGGGCCCAAATATCAATTCTGGACTTTTCTGAAATTATTTAATTTGGAATATTTAATAATTCAGAAAATAGTAAAATATCTTATTTTGTACCGACCTCAAACTCTACAACTATATATATCACCGCGTAGCCCTTGACGCGCTGATTCCGAAAGTACGACCCGTTTTCGCAGCCGCCATTCGTAGCCTTCTAGATCTAAAGTCAAAGTTTGGAAAAACTAGGTTTCCGGCGAACACTCCGGCGAGCTTTTCCGGCCATCTCGTCCTTCTCCGGCAAAAACTACCACCACCACGAGGTAGTTCTCTTCGTTCACTACGTCGTGGTATATTTCTTTTCTCCAATCCATGTCCGTTTGACCGTTTCCCCGTTCGTTTTTTCTTCTCCGGTGAAGTTTTCCGGCGAGGTCACATTGGAGCACTAGTTGTTCTCTGTTTTCCGGCGAACCCCGGCTGCCTCCTCGCTGGCCGAGACCTTCCTGCGCCACTCTGGCCGCATCTCCATCCCTCTGCACCGCTGCCCGGCTACCCCGTCGCCCCTTCATCCTCCCTGTGCGTGAGTAGAGCAGAACGCAGTAGCAGCAAGCCGAGCAGGGAAGCAGTAGCAGCACGAAGGCCGGCCGAGCCCTCACCCTCCGGCGCTGCTGAGCCAGGCAGCCGCGGTGCCGTGCCGCCTGCTGGCCAAGGCCGGTCGGGGCCCTTCTTCCACTACGAACAAGCAACCACCATGGCCACGAAGTTCTTGGTGCTGCACGTTCAGCCCAAGGAAGAAGATGACCCAAGGTTGGTTCGTAATTTATATTGATGTTTCTTCGTTTTAATTCTAATTTGATCCATTCAAATTGTGTTAGATTTGTATTAACGTTGTCTACGTGTATTTGCTACTATTATATATGTTTTTAACTTTTTAAATTTCATTTAAGCTATTATTTTACAAAAGGAAATATTATTTAATTCATAACTTATTTGTTTTAATTCCGATTTGAGTGATTCAAATTGTGTTGGATTTGTTTCATCACACTCTACGAAGAAGAAAGGTTGCTTAACATGTCTATATCCTTTAGATTAAATATTAATTTAATTGTCCGTTAATCACTTGTTTTTTAAATAAAAGTAATTCAACTTTGATCTTTTATGAATAAAAGAATAACTATTCTATTTGGCTTCGTTAAAACAATTCTAATATGTGTAATATAATTTAGATGTTTCTCTAAAATATAATATTTATTATTTATTTAAACAAAGTTTATAGTTGTATTTTGTTTTGTTTTATAGAAGCAAATCTTCGGGTCGTTGTATCTTTTCGACCATAAATCTGTTTTTCGTGATCTTTATATCGATGCGATCGTTAGAACGGGTAGAATAGTTCTATAATATTTTCAAACTGATTTTGTATTGTTGGTGTACTGTTTATAATTTATATCTTGTTTTCTTCGTGTATGATTGCCTGGATGTTTGTGTGGTGATGTTATAATCGAGTTCAGACGGTGAGTATTACATTGGTGATCAAGAGTTCTTCGTAAAGGATCCAAGTTCTTAGGATCCCTTTGATCAAGGCAAGTATAGCATGGACCATCCTTGTTGCGTATTCACCTTAATCATTAAATTGATGATGCATGTGTCTACCTTGGCAACCATAGTATTTATTCCTACCTTTTGATAACTTGATCCTTATTACCTATGAGATTGCATTTGACTAGTGATGCTAGTGCTTTGATGGGTCATGATCTTATGAACTTGAATAATTGATTATGAAATAAAGATTAAAAGATGCTTTTTAGCAACATAGACTAAGGACTTATCTGTAAATATGACACCGGGACTTACAGTGCAACCATGAGGGTCATATGGCTCTGGCTTTAGTCAAGTATGGAGTTACTTTCTATCATGCTATTAATCTTGAAAGGTTCCTTGCCGAGCTGGTTGTTTTGCGGCTCCTGTCTTTGTGTGTACTGCTGCGCGTGTGTGCCACTGGAAGGAGGGCTCTACCGCCCCTTGCCATTGTGCCTGAATCGATTAGTAGAATGTTAGCGAGGCTTTTGAAAGACTTCATAGTGAACCCCACCGATCTACCTTGATAGTGGATCGAGAGGCTGATCACCTCGAGAAAAAGGGTAAATCACGACTCATTGTGAAAGTGTGCAACCTCTGCAGAGTGTAAATCTGATATATCAGCCGTGCTCACGGTCACGAGCGGCCTTGGACGTCTTACAGGAATTGAAACAATTGAATAATGATTAATTAATTCTAGAAGGTTTCTATTGATGTTTATTCCATATTAATTATCATGTTTATATGATCATGTGACCTTGTTCCTTGGTTTATTCCACTTGGTGCTACTCAATTGCTAAAATGTGATCAATTAAAAGCAACCGCTGTCAAACCTATGTCTTGCCTTATTTGAGCCTCATGAACCCGTGCTATTCTTGTTGAGTACGACATGTACTTACGCTTGCTTTATTTTTCATATTTGGATAAAAATCCCAGATGGGTAACAGATGACTATGAAGACATCTATGCGGATTACTAGGATTATGTTCACCAGTCAACTATTCCCTGTGAATTGGAACTTCCGCGAGAGAGTTAACTATATTATTCCGTTGCTATTTATGTAAAGACTCTGAGTTATTATTCATTATGTACTAAATCTTATGATGGTACTATGTAATTTGTCGCTTATGTGTGTGATTGATCTATGGGCGCACATAAGTTGGTTCATTCAATTTTATCCTTAAAATTGGGTGTGACAGCGATCTAGCAACTCAACCATAGAAAAGTGAGAGAGAGAGAGTTCGCATTGGTGGATTTACTCTTTAAGATCAAGGGCCCGCACTTGGAATCTCAAATCTCATTCTCATCCTCTCTCTCCCCAAGGACAACAACCATGAGTGGGAGAACTGAGCCGCGGTCCAAGCATAGGCACGATCCGCGCATGGAGAGGTACAAGAAGCATAGGCAGGACACTGAGATAGGGCAGTCTAGCAAGTGTGGGAGACCTCAGAGGTCTGCCGCAGCCAAGGCAGCTCAATAGTTCAATGGGAGGTGGCAATGCTTCTGACTCAGGGTCAGATTAGTACAGAGTGAAGCATAGGAAGAGGAGGAGCACATACCAGGAGTCAGAGGGCAATTAGATTACAAAGAGGAGCAGGATGATGATGATGAGGAAGAGGCTTCTCCAGTTCACCAGGCACCCAAGGTAGGTCAAGGTATTGACTATGGACTCCTTGAGACTCGAGCTCCTTCAGTGCCTTCCAGGAGTAGAGGAAGATTGATCCTAGAAATTTGCCAAGAATCAATTATGGTAACAGATTTCAGAATCAGCTTCAGATGGACCCAATTGTGATGGAGTCTCAGTAGATAGATTGGGATTACATCAGGGGGCTTTAGGGGGCTTCAATTGACTATGCTATTGCTGCATGTGAGCATACAGGTGTCTATGAGACCATGCAATTCCAGCATGACTAGAATACAGAGGTTATAACCCAGTTCTTTACCACCTTGTTTGTTGAAGAAGACAATAGACGCGTGCATTGGATGCTGGAGGGTCACTGGTACAGTGTTGACTATGATGCCTTTGTAGCCCTGCTTGGTTTCGACGATATGATCTATAGAAGGAGAGGATTCACAGTGAGCAGTGTCTTCCCCCAGAGCAGCTTGGTTACATGTATCCACCAGGGGCAGTTGGTGCAGTTTTGGGGAAGGTGAAGGACCTTCACCCTACCTATAGCTACTTAAATAGGTTGTTTAGAGCTTTGATTGACTGCAAGAGAGATGACAGAGGCACAATAGCAGATTACTCCAAGAACCTTCTCCATAGGATGGCACTAGATGCAGAGCCTTTCAGTGTCTCTGATTTCATCTATTGTGAGACCAAGTGTGGGAGTGAGACTGCTCAAGGGATGTGGATTCGCGCCATATATCATGCACATGATTCAGCAAGTTATAGGGCATTCGTTCACTTGTGATCAGCGTCACAGGTCTCTGAGGATCTAGGTATACTTGGATGAGGTTGGGATATCTCCAGCTTGGCCGGGAGGAGCAGGAGGATCACCACCAGCAGACCCACCCCCAGGTGGTGCAGATGTTGGTCCTCCACCACCACATGCACCTACTTACTCTTCTTCTTCACATCGTGGTGGTCGTCGCTCACCTCCTTGCAAGTTTCTCAGTATGTTCTTTGGGATTTGTAAGAATGTGCATGATGTCAGGACTCGACAGGGGAAGTCAGACAAGATGCTCAAGCCCTTGCACCAGTGCTTGGAGCTTCAGCCTCCACAGTCTCCACTATCAAAAGAGGATGAGCCCAAGACCTTTGAGCGGCAACAACAGTGGTACGACAAAGATTTCTCAGAGTTTGTTGCAGGCTTTACTCAGAGTCAGTCATAGCAGCCAGACCCCTCTCAGCAGCAGCCAAACACCATGCCACTACAGGCTAGACTGTCTTCACACATTCAGTCCCATGCTAGTGCTGCAGATGAGTTTGCATCCGGTTGGTAGGAGGATCTTACTGGAGGTGCTCCTGTGTACTTGTCTCATGACATTGGATACGGTGGTTTGGGTTTCACAGTGGTCTTGGTGCGCTAGGACAGAGCAGCTCTCGTCATCTAGGTGCTCCACGTTCAGACGACGAGGGAGAGGATAGAAATGGCGATGGTGACGACAACGACAAGTGATCAGAGATCAGATCTAGCTTGTAGTCTTCCTTTGTGCGCTTGATTGCCCCTTTATGGAGATAGATGACATAGGGGGAGAGATATGATTAAAGCTTCAGAGTTGTACTTCATGTTTTATATTTTGTATCTAGAGACTGGTACTGCAGCTGTAGTTTAGGCTTTCTTGTTATATCATAAGATAGGTAGTATGAGCTTCATCGTTGCATCTTGTGAGAGTTGAGACAGTTCTTGTGCTTCACAGATGTATCTTTTGAGACTTGAGCCTTATCTTGTAATATAATCTATCTATTAGCCTGTGGACTTTAGATATCTTTGTGATGAGTGCTATGTGCTATGTGTGTGATAAACATGTTGTGTTTATTTTGATAAATATTGCATGTTAGTGTGATGTTTATGACTTGAGATGATGTATGTTTTCTTATTTTATCCTTGTGTGATATATCTTGTCATATGCATCACCATTTTATTGCTCACACACACATGCACCCCATGGGTGCAATGATTTAGGGGCAGTTCTCTCTTTAGCTTAGTATGTGCAAATTGACATTTGAGGCCAATCTTAAATTCAATTCACACTACACGTATTAAGAGGGAGCTTCTCACAAATCATTGAACCCAAAAGTCTAAAATTCATATCTTTTGTAAGCTTTAATCAAGGTTGTCATCAATCACCAAAAGGGGAGAGATTGAAAGTGCATCTAGCCCTCTAGTGGGTTTTGGATGATTTGATGACAACAATGATTAAAGATCTAACTTGTGTGCTAAGTGTGAAATAGGAAATTATTTGTGTCACACACACTTGAAATGTTATATAATGCCAAAATGATAGGTTGTTGTATATGCAATCAAGCTAAAGCACAAGACAATAATGAAAATGGAATTGATGCAAAGTCTTAACTATTGTGGGACACCAATGATTCATATAAAAGCAAATGTTTATCAAAATGAATTGACAAGCTTCGGCATATCAATTGTATATGAGACAAAGAGGCTTCATTATGGAATAGTCTCACATTTGAAGCTTGGTCAATCAAGATATAGAAGGTACAATTCAAATAAATGGATGATTCAAAGCAAAAATATGGCTAGAAGGCTTGAGATGGTGAAGATAGCAAGAAAAAATCTATGTGGTACTAAGTAAAGGTGAAGGGCAGGCGATGGCTTGGCGGTCGAGGAACCTAGCTAGGGTGAAGAAGAAACTACTTGCATTTAGTCGAGCAACTAATTAAGCTTGGAGGTCATATTGATGTGGAGAGTCAAATTCTTATTTGAGAAGTATTAATTAAAGTGACTTGATACATTTGGGATAAATGACATTTGATGAATGGAATAAAGTCACATGGTCAATATGGCTATGCTTAAGATGGAATTCAAAATCAATCATAATAGCATCCCCTATTTGATGAAGAATGGAAAGGAACGGCATTTGTTTGATTAAGATCAACTTCATAGGTTTAAAATCAATTTTTCAATTTGAACTGAGTTAATAGGAATGTCGAATTATTAAGAGGGATGCAACATGTGATAGATGATCTTTCATAAGTGCTCAAGCCAACCCGTGTGAGGTTTGAATGAGAGAGACTTGAGGGAACTAACTTGGTTTGCTATGGTTGAGCATGTCATACAGACGAGTGTTTATTTCAGTGCTCAGTCTCGAGTTCGTCGGAAGTTCCGACATTACTCGAAGTTCCGACTGCCAGAAGTTCTGACAAGCTTTGGTAGTTCCGACTTCTAACTGTCTGACTGACTGGTGCTATGCAAGTCATACCGGTATGCCTACTGAACATGTCCGGTATGCATGCCCAAAGCTCAACGGCTCTTAACGGGTAGTTTTTGTGAGATGGCTATTTATGCCCCCAAGCCTCCACCTTTGGAGGCTGCTAATTCTGCTGGTTTCCCAACTCATTCTAGAGCTTAGCAAACCTTCTCCAACCCTCTCTTTGTGACTGTGTGATCCAAATTGCAATTCCATTAGTGGGTTGACAGAAATTCAAAATAGAGAGCAAACCACTTCTTGAGCACTTGTGCAAATCGTCGATCTTGTGTTTTACATTTGCTACTCTTGGACTGTTCGGTCCTAGACGGCTAGGCATCGACGGAGAGCACCCAAGAGATTGTGGTGTGTGTAACGGTCAATCTCACTACCAAAAGGGAAGAGACCAAATAGTGGAAGGAGGAAAAGCGGTTGGAAAAGACCTGCGGCTAGAGTGATCTTCGTTGGTATCCTCTAGGGGAAACTTAGTGTTCCCCGCAGCCACCTCAATGGAGACTAGGATTCAAGGGAGTCCAAATTTCAGTAAAACAAATATCGTGTCTCATTCGCATTCTATTAATTTGATATTTGTGATCTACTTGTGTTGTTTGAGCTTGTGTGCAGGTCCTCTATGTATTACTTGTCATCTAACAGGAACCTGCAACCAGTGACAGAATTTGGAAGCAAAGGGAACAAGATTTGGAGGATTTCCGAGGAGCCCGTGAATATCGGACTTGTCCGGTATAAATACTGGACATGTCCGGTTTGAGTGACTAGTGCTGAAATTGTCTCACTCTTGCTCTAATCTCTTGTGTTGGTGGTGCTAGGCTTGTAGTCTAGTTTAGTATATTAGTGTTTAATAGTTTGAGGGGTTTATTTCTCTGATTTGAAGCTTCCAAGCAACTGGAAACTCTCACTCTAATCGTTTCCGCTTTATAAGGTATTAATTTTCAGAAACGCCTATTCACTTTCCACTCCACCTACTCGTACAACACATGTGACTTTGAATGTGATGTTTTCCTTTTGAACTAACTTATTGGATGACTTTTAGTCCGGATTGATGTTGCCAACCAGGCTAAAGGTTACCAACTGAAACGGCAATTTAGTCCCGGTTGGTGACCCTTTAGTCCATGTGCGTAATACCAGCCAACAGGGAAGGATCCTTTAATCCCAGTGGAACTTGGACTCGGTACTAATGCTCACATGAGTCCCAGAACCCAAGACAGCTGGTACTAAATTCAAAAACCGAAGGTCCATTTCCTACATAGTGTTTGTAGAAACAATAATAACAATATTTGACCATTCTCTATAATTCTTTAAATTGAATGCAACAAAAAAGTACAAATAAACAAAAAATCTACGGTGTGGTTAATTTGACCCTGTGTAGTTTTCTATGCTAAACTGTTTGACCATGCATTATTGTATTTTGTATAACATTTTTCACCTGAAAATATATATTTTGAAATACGATTTTAACCATACTATAATCTTACAAATTATGAAGCTAGCTGTATCAATCAAAGAAGATTCATATGGGAATGCATGCGCTTGTGTGCCAAAGGAAATTTCAACGTAAAATATAAACAACAGATGCATGAAAATGATGAAGACCGGTATATAAACTGCGTACCTGGGACCGGTACCATAGCAAGGAAGCTGGAGAGAGCCTAAAAGAAACCACTGGAGGAAGATGCAGAGAAGGACCGGGACGACTAGCGCGAGAACGTAGGTGGTGTGCTTGCTGTCCCTGCAGCTGCCGGCGGCGTAGGCGCCACCAAGGCCCAAGATGGCTACGACGACGAGGCCATACAGAGGAACCTTGATGGACTTGAGGCTGAGCTTCTCGTAGTGTACGTTGAAGGTGATGGCCAGCAGGGACGCGATGAAGGCGGTGGTGTTGCTGAAGAAGAAGAACTTGTAACGGATGGGGTGGAGCGCCTGCAGAACCGGGTCGCCGGCGGTGTGGGGGTGGTGGTGGCCGGCCGCCTCCAGCTGCAGGGTGCTCCGCCAGAATCCACCGGGCGGGTTTAGGACCGGCGACGTAGGCGACGGTTGCCACGAAGATGGCGAGCACCATCAGGATCTCGTGCTTGTCCAGGTCATCGGCCGACTTCGTCTTAGCCTTAGTGCTGAACGTGGGGACGGCAAAGATCACGTAGGCGGCGGTGGCGACGGCAAGGATGGAGGCGCAGACGGTGGTGAACCTGTCGTGGCTGGTGCCGGCGGCATAGGCGCCCATGAGGGCGAGCAGGTCGACCACCATGACCACCCGCGTGAGCTTGAGCAGCCACCCCGTGGCGTCCCTGTGCAGGAGGAGGAGGAGGAGGCTGACCACGAGCGACGCCGCGAAGGAGATGGCGTTGAAGCAGTAGAAGACGATGTAGCGCATGTAGTTGGTCTCCCGGAGGATGGAGTCGCCGGCCAGCTCCCCTGCCGCCGCGTCGTCCTCCAGCCAGGAACCCCCCGGCGGGTTCAGCCCCGCCGCGTAGGTCACCGTCGCCACCAGGGTCGCCAGCAGCAGCAGGTACTTCTTCAGCTCGTACTCCAGTGGCGGCTCGCCACCACCGGCCGCCATTCAGCTACTGTTAATTACGTGCTTGGGGCGAACTCAGCAAAACTCCGAGTAACACCGAATGGAACGGGTGCCCCTGGTTTACATGAGAACAAAGCTAGCATATAACATCATTGTGCCAGCATGCATGCGCTGATGTCTGCGTGTGTCCCAATAATGGCATTGCTTGATCAAGTCATCCTAGTTTTTGTAGACTTTATTCCCTTGTCATTATTCTATGATAGACTTTATGTTTTATGCCCTTATTAGCTTTTCATGCACTAGTCTCATGCAATGCAAGTAACGATTGTCAAGCACGATAGGCATTGATCCGCCATGTGTCTCGTGCACACTTTAATTTGTTTCGAGCAAATTAAGTATAGTGTGCCATTTTGTACTGAACGAATAAAGTTTATTATGGAAAACTCGGGTGCATGAATCTGGTATCCCCACATCATTTGCCAATTCGTTGATCGAGTGGTCATTTTCTAAAGCTCCCGATGAGTCCCCACCTAGAAAGAAAAAGATTGTGGAGGCCAAGGTACCTTTCCACTTTCGCCTTTGCTCAAGGTGTATTCCCACGCAACAGCGAAAGACCACAGCAAGGCAGCAGCACTACGCCATATTTAGACATCACTACCGGTTGGAAACCCCCCTTTACTGCCAGTTTTTGAACCGGCAGTACCAACTAGGCAGTGATAAGGGGGCAGGAAACCCATCAAACGAACCAAAAAAATGCCAAAAAAATATTTTTTAAACACTAGAAAAGGCACACTAACCAGCCAGCGATCGAAAAACGCGCTTATTCGCGCGAAAAACACGCGCTTCGTGGCCACCAGCGCTCGAACCCACGACCTTCTGCTCCGCACGATCCTCCCCTAATCACTGCACCTGTAGAACACTTGTGTCCAACAGAGATATTCATTCACCCCATTCTATCTTGATCTGGTTTTTGAATTGAGTATTTGAGACCCTAAACGAATTCAAATGAAAAAGTTGTCAACTACAAAGTTGCATAACTTTTCGAGATCTGTAACTTTTATGTTGGAAGTTTCTCCATCCGAGATTATTTACAAAATTTGAATTTCAAATTTGATAAATTCAAACATATTTTTCACTGAAAAAATGATTTCAAATGAAAAAGTTATCAGCTGCAAAGTTTCGTAACTTTTCGAGATCTACAACTTTTATTTTGGTAGTTTCTCTATCCGAGGTCATTTGAAATCTTCAAATTTTCAAAAAAATTTAGAAAAACATAATTTTCGTCGAAAATATGATTTTAAATGAAAAAGTTGTCAACTAAAAAGTTGTATATCTCAAAGAGTACTATAACTTTGATATAAAGTTCATCTTCATCTGATACCATATGAGAAAGTTATGAATTTTTTCGTGAAGCCTGTTAGTATGGGTTTCAGCCACGAACCGGCAGTGATAGTAGTATCACATGCAGTTCGTGGTTAGAACCGGTAGTGATGCCCATTTTCAGTGGCGGTTCGTAGCTAGAACCGGCAGTAAAGATCCGAAAATCACTGCCGGTTCATCTTATCACTGTCGGTTCGTGGCTAGAATCGGCAGTGATGTGTTATCACTGCCGCTTTCTAAAAATCCGGCAGTGATGGGCCGATAGTGATGTTTAAATCTGTAGTAGTGTAGGCAGGGTTCGGTTCCTCCTGTCATCTACACTTGTTCTGGAGCTGTGAATGTTTCAGTATCGAGTATTTGAGCTATATATCGATTGTTATGTACGGTCACCGGATCATGTAATATTCGGATGTCCGGTGAGTACAAGCCTTGGAATTAACCGTCCAGCTTAGCTCAGTTGTCCGGTGCTCTATCATGGTCGTCGCTAGCCTATATCAGTTCAAAATGTTTGTTCTAAAATCGTTAGATTTAATACTCAAATTATAGTCTTTGACAAGCTCTAGATCTTGTAGTGTAAATTTTTTCATTTGAAATTGTCTAGGAGCTGAAATATTTAATACAAAACTCATAAAAGTTAATACTAAACTAACTAAGCATAACATCATATTCTTAGTCACAGATGAATGTACAGCGTAGTGGTAGGGCCTAAAGTATAGGTCATCTTAACCTGCATGCTGCCTTCGCCGAAGCAAGGATTCATGAAGATCCCCCGGAGTGCCCTTCGCTCAAGCAATTGGGGTTGGTCCGCAATTTAAGTATCTAGACTCTGTTAGCTAGGACTTATTGCGGCTGTTATTGATTTGTAGAGTTGATTTGTTGTAAGAGAAATACTATTCCACGGCAAAAAAAAAGAGAGCTGATTCAAGCTGATAAGTTGAAGCAAACATGCTGAAATGAGTGTTCATGAAGAAAAAATAATAAACATTTTATCATATAATTCAAGTTTTCATATGAAATCGAAGAAACCTAGTTTCCTCTTTCTTCAGCTTCTCTATCAGCCTTCTTCCTGTTGTACTCGGCCATGTTGTTCTCATATTTTACCCAAGCTTCTTTGTGCTGCATTGCACGATTCCGTTGTCCCTGCCTGAGTTTATTTTTCTTTTCCCTGGCTTGCTTCCGGCTCTCAGTTTCATCATCGTAGCCTCGGTTATCGGGCGATATATTGGACTCAGATTCGTTGGATGACTTGATGTCTGGTGCCTCTGGGGGAATGAGTGGCGATCATGGGTGTCGAACTACGAATACTTCTCAGAAGCGTTTTCCCTTGTAGCTGGAGCTTGCATGCCCTACATCGGAACCATAGAGAATCTCTATGGTTGTGTCGCAGATCTCCTCGCCTTTTTGATATGGCTGAACTATCGTTGAACCTATCAGCCGAGTACTTTCATTATGGAAAAAAAGAACCTGGACGATGGACACCGCAATCCTGAGAAGCGATGGTCATTACGAGGCCCTCCTGGGCCCGAGTCAGTGGTATGCTGTGCACTGGTTGGATGGAATCTTCAAGTAGCTTATGATATGTGTTGACATTTCTTAACAAAATACCGGGAGGTATAAATTAATGTGCCACCTGATTAGTCTACAGATCACTTGAACTCTTATCCACTAGTACAGAAAAGCTCTATGCCGATGCCACTGTTTAATTTGTACAGGCGGTTTTAGTTGTCGGACGGCAACAGAAAAAAATGGTGGGGGCCAGAATTATGGACCACCTGTAGAAACCACTTTCTACAGGCGGCTCACTTAACAGAACCGCCATGAGAAATGCTCAATTTCTCCTGGCGGTTCGGTTCAGCGAACCGCGTTTCTACATGCGGTTCGCTTAACCGAACCGCCAGGAGAAATTAAGCATTTCTCCTGGCGGTGGTTTCTACAGGCGGTTCGCTTAACCGAACCGCCAGGAGAAATTCTCAAAATTCTCAATTTCTTCTGGCGGTTCGGTTAAGCGAGCCGCCTGTAGAAAGTGGTTTCTACATGCGGTTCACTTAAGAAACTGCCTGTACTCTGTCTGATATAAATACCCCTTGTTCCTCCCCGAGCCGAACAGTAACTCGCAGCCAACTTCTATGGTTAGCGATTTTGGAGGTCCAGACTTCACCAAATAAAAGGGGAGAGGTTTTGATCTTCATTTCTTCGAAGAAGATTGCTAAAAGAGGTTAGTTTACATACCTCTAACTTCATTTTAACCATTCTTTGCTTAATTTAGCCACATTTTGGATCTAGGGTTTCACCATGAGTTAGAGAGAGGAATATCTAGGTTGTTGTCTTTTTTTTCAAATGAGGTTACTCAACATGGTTAGATGAAATTTCTTCTCTCTCTTGTCATGATTGCTTCTTAGTTTAATTAGTTTCTCCTCTCTCTCTCAACATGGTTAGTTGTTCTCTCCTCCACTAATGGTGTGTTATGCATGAAGAGAGAGAAAGATAATGTATTCTATTTAATTTGTTAGTATATCTTTATATGTTTATTCCTTGTTTCTCTACTTTTATATCTAAATTTATATTATTAGCTATGTTTTAATCATATATTTATCTTTTTCAATGCATATTAATTAGTTTTAATTGCATTATAAAATAATGTAAGCATTTAATACATGTTTGTAGGACGTTGCATGTGTAGTATGATTAACATGATTTAATGAGAAATTATAATAGTAAATGGACACATGCATGTGTAGTAGTATTTACATGATTTAATAGAAGATTATAATAGTAAATGGACACATGCATGTGTAGTAGTATTTACATGATTTAATGGAAGATTATAATAATAAATACCCATTGTTCCTTCTCGACCTAAGCAGTAACTCACAACTACCATTATTATCTCTCCTTTCATTTAATTTGTTATTTACAAGTAATGATGGAGAGGTCATACTGGATGTATAAGTTACCCAGAGTCGATCCATCATAGGTACCTGAGGTCAACAGGTTCATTGATGCCGCTAAAAGCCATGCTAGGAGAATAGACATGAAGCACATATATTGTCCATGCACAGACTGCAAAAATATTGTTGTGTTTCATGACACAGAGCCAATCCTTTCTCATCTAGTCCGTCGAGGATTTATGCAGGACTATTTGATTTGGACTAAGCATAGAGAGGGTAGCTCTTCACCTTATATAGCTGGAAACCGTGAGAACACCGACGCCGATGATCTGGATAAGTTTGTACGGGGGACACAGCAGCCTAGTACCCAGAGTGAACATGTTGTGTCAAATGTTACTGATCATGATTTTGTTGGAGGAAATGTAGACAACAGAACTGATCATGTCCTGCCAGATGTTACTGCTGAGAAAGATGCACAATTCTTAGATGCAATATTGCATCGTCATACTGATCCATCGATGTTCTTCATGAAAGGTATAGAGGCTTTGAGGAAGACAGCAGACGAGCCTTTTTACGATGAGTCAAAGGGTTATACGAAAGAGTTCACAACACTGCGGTCCGTGATGAAGTTGTTGCTGGTCAAAGCTAGATATGGTTTCTGTGATGCTAGCTTCGATGCGTTCTTGAGTATTCTCACAGACATGCTTCCAAAGGAGAACAACGTGCCTGCTAACACGTACTATGCAAAGAAGCTAATCAGTCCGCTTACTATGGGTGTTGAAAAGATTCATGCCTACAAAAATCATTGTATTCTTTATCGAGGTGATGAATATAAAGACTATCAAGAGGAAGAGAACGTAGCCTCTGTGTCTACGATAGGTAAGAGGAAAAAAAAAGCCCAACAGAAGACCCAACAGAGTTTAAAATCCACAAAGAAAGAAAAAGGGAAGTAGACTACTACACCCAGAAAAAGATTCCTGTTCTGGTGATGGAAAGCTAAGACATCCAGTTGATGGCAAGCAATGGCAAGATTTTAATGCAAACCACCCAGAATTTGCTAAGAAACCAAGAAATATTAGGTTCGCTCTAAGTACGGATGGAATGAATCCATTTGCCGAGAGGAGCAGCAAGCACAGCACATGGCCGGTGATCCTCACCATATACAACCTTCCACCGTGGTTGATGCAGAAGCGAAAATACCTTTTGTTAACACTTCTTATTTCTGGACCTACACAGTCCTGGAGTTGACATGGATGTATTTCTGGAGCCCTTAATGGAGGACATGAAAAAATTATGGGAAGAAGGTGTCCAAATGTTGGACGAGTACCGTAAAGAGACATTTACACTGAAAGCAATTATATTTGTTACCATCAATGATTAACCTGCTCTATTCGTGCTATCGAGGCAGTTCAAAGGGAAGGTTGGTTGTGTAATATGCATAGACGAAACAGCTTGCGTGTACCTAGATGAATCAAACAAGCTAGTGTACATGAGGCACAGGCGTTTCTTACCAAAAGAACATAAGTTCCGCTTACGTAAGATGGATAAGTACTTCAACAATGCAAATGAACTACATTCTACTGCTCCATCAGGTAACCCTTTGCTCCGTATTCAGTGATCCTCACTATATACAACCTTCCTCCGTAGTTGATGCAGAAGCGAAGATACCTTTAGCTAACTATTCTACTGCTCAATCAGGTAACAACAAAGGTCAAAGAGTTTTTGAAATTGTCAAAAACATCAAGTTCGTTTTCAGGAAGAAGACAAAAGATGGAAAAGCCAGAAAGGATATGAAGCCAGCTCCAGGGGATACATTTAAGAAGATGTCAATTTTCTTCAAGCATTTGCCATATTGGAAAGAGTTGGACGTACGACACGCGATCGATGGCATGCACGTTCAGAAGAATGTGTTTGAGAGCATAGTTGGCATCTTGCTAGACATGAAGAGCAAGGCAAAGGAAGGACTGAAATCACGTCTGGACATGGTAAACTTAGGCATCAAAAAGGAATTTCACCCTGTTCCTCTAGAAAATGGGAAGTACCACCTCCCAGCAGCAAGCTATAACCTCAATAGAGATGAGCAACATGAGATGTGTGTGTGCTGAAAGAATTTGAAAGTTCCATCTCGAATTCTGCTCCAACTTAAGGAGTATTATGTCAATGAAAGACCTTACGCTCACCAACTACAACTCACATGATAGTCATGTCATGCTGACTACTTTCCTCCTCTTGCCATCAGGGCTATAAAGCCGGTGTTTTTAAAGATGGCAATCACGAGGTTGTGCTACTTCTTCAATAAGATCTCACAGAAGCTAATTGCCCGCGACGAGTTGCCTTCTCTACAGGAATTTCCAGTGGAGACATTGTCATAGCTTGAGATGTGTTTCCCCCCATCTTTCTTTAATATAATGGTACACCTCATGGTGCACTTGGTGGCACAAATAGAGGCATTGGGTCCTATGTATTTGCATGAAATGTGGACGTATGAGCGTTTCATGTCAATATTGAATGGCTATGTTTCAATTCGTGCTCGTCCTGAGGCATCCATGATAGAGGGGTACTTGACCGAAGAGGCCATTGAGTCTAGAGGTCCTTTCTGCAATGATGTCCTAAAAGACCAGATTACAATAGGTTTGCCTCCCACATGACATGAGGGTAGGCTGCAAGGACGCGGGAGGATGGGACGGAAATCATTCATCCCTTCAGATTACAAAATAATCCTCGAGGCACACCACAGCATCCTACAACATGTAACACCCCTGGTGTTACAGTTAATTAAAACCTGCCATGTCATCATCCTTAGTTGCAAATCATCCCGCATCAAATCTGATCACTGTGCATCACTAAGACAATTTTTATTTTCACATATGAATGTGTTTAGGTACCTTTGGGTGACTTTATGATTTGAATAATTAGTTGTGTGTATGCCTCTAAATCCAAATAGAAAATAAAAAGGAAAACAATTAAAAACCGTAATCAGACCCGAAACCCTAAATCAAAAACTAAATAGAATCAAGTGTTGGTCCTTAAACAAAAATTATAAATCTTTAAAAGTTGAACAACTTCTATTTTGGGTAATTTTGAAGTTATTAAAAATAATTTCAAATAAAATCTTAATCTAGGATTTTAAAGTTTAAACTTGAAATATGAATTCAAAAACTAGTAGGAATCTGATGATGGTCTTTTAATAAAAGATTTAGCCCTTTCAAAATGGAGCAACTTTCATGTTTGGAGATTTTAAAGTTTACCAGAGAAAATTTAAATTAAACCCCAAATAGTGCTTGTTTATTTAAATTTAAAATGCCCATTCAAAAATTATCAAGAATTTGGGCAAACTCCTTTAATGAAAGTTGTAAGTATTTTCAAATTAAAAAACTTTTATATTGGGGGATTTTGATGTTATGCAGTGAGATTTTGAATTAAACCCTAAACAGTGTTTTGAAATTTAAATTTGGAAATGCTATTTCAAATTTTATCAAGAATCTGACCAAACTCTAATAATGAAAGTTGTAGGGATTGACAAATAGAACAACTTACATTTTTACATAAATTCAAGTTGTTTAGTAACATTTGGAGAATTGAATTGGATTTCATTTAAATTCCAAAACCCACATTTACCCCCTTTTTCATATTTCAAAATCCATTCAAAATTTGAATGTGGTTCAAAAACCAAACTTGTTCAGCACAAAATTTACTACAACTTATACATTGGAAATTTTTCAAGTTATTATAGAAAATAAAAATTAATTTCAACAAATAGGGTTAGGACCTAGATTTGCTACAGTGTTTGTCAGGGGGGTCCGGTACTGAGCTCAGCCCGCGCGCAGGGCGCGTGCGCGCGCCAGCCGCCGGCGATGCTCGGGGTCGGCCGGCCGCGTGTCGTCGACAGTACCAGACCCATGGGGGTCCTCTCCACACCCCGCACCGCATTCCTTGTCCTATTTATAGCCGCGTCGGCTGTTGTTCCTTCACCGTTACTCCATGGTCGCCACCGACGACCTCACTGCCGCTGGTAAAATTTGCACAGCCCACAGCACCATTGTCTGCTTCACTTCGCAATTAGTTGCGCCTCCCTCTTGAGAAGCCATAGAGCCCGCTCCCATCTCTGTTTGTCCCTGGAATCGCGTGTGCGACTCGTTCTTCTCTACGGCCGGCTGGAAGCGCCGCCGTGCTCGGCCAGTCATGGCCGATCCATTTCGGTGAGTCTCGTGACCTTCTGATGCTTGTTCTGAGTTCCCCTTCTCGCTGTGAAGCTCTTGGTCCAGACGGTTCTCTGGTTGATGCTCAGGACACGTTGGAACGAGGTCCTTGCCGCCGTGGCCACGCCACCGAGCCGTCCTCGCCACCAGAACCCCTGCTCCGATCTGTATCCTCCTTAACCAAGGCGAGTACCTGTGTTGCCATCATCTTTTAGTACCTTAATTTCCCTCCGTTTGGATACTACCGCTACACCCTTGCCGGAACACGTGCGGCCCGCCAAGCCAGTCGCCGGCTGTCCGCCATGGCCGCCGCTACTTGGGATGCGGTGCTTCTGGTACCGAGCTTTGGGGACTAAGTCGTTTCACTCGAGGATGGGGAGGCTTGGGGGCATGCTCATCCGGGCTGGAGTGCTCGTCGCCGGCACGCTACCGCAGCCGGGGCTGCGCCCGCGCGGTGCCGACGAGAGAGGAGCTGGGAGGGAGAAGCAGGCCGAGCAGGCCGCGCTCGGGCCGTGCTGGGCAGGCCCAGTAGAGCGGGTGAGCACGGGAGTGCGGTAGGCCGAGCTGGGCCGCCGAGTGGGTCGGCCCAGTAACACTAGAACATGTGAGAAATGGATTTTTATCATTTCTACAGAAAATAAATGGGGTTGAGACTTGGTTATTTTGTGGTAATTTATGTAGAGCTTCTAAAATCATGAAAATATTCCTTTAACATCTCTGTAATATTCTTAACCTGGGAAAAATATGTAATAAAGATTTATGACACTTTTTGTGCACTATAAAAAGGTACCTTTTAAATGGAAAATGAGACTTCTAGGATTTTTGTAGGCTAAGGTAATTGCCCAAAAATTATGAAATTTATTTTTACAGTGTTTTATGCTTAGAGTGAGCTTCACAAAAAATTTAGGTTTATTTGATGATGTTTAGGTATACCCTTAATTATATAATTTAATATTTAGTTGATAATTATCAAAAAGAGGAGCATAAATATAAGAATAACTTTGGGTGAATTCTTGGGGTTGATTGGGAGACCTTGGGACACCTTTATCACTGCTGTTTCATGGGGTACAGTTGTAGGTTTAATATGCTCATGGTGAATTGAAGATAGTAAGAAACTAAAATGTCTTTATACTTCATAAAACTTTCCGTTGGTTAATGCATGTGGGTGATCTGGATTGTTTCTTAGATGCAACTTCTTGAGTAAAAAGGAGTAATCAAGTATGTTCCTATGTTAGGATTTTAATAGTCCTCTCGTAAGTGAACATGGAATGACTTGCTTGGGTAAACAATTAAATGCTAAAGCAAAACCCTAGTCGAAAATCGATAGTTGATTTTGTTGGTTTGCAACTGTATCGTGAAGGCAAGTTGTACTCAACTTTCAAATTAAGTTTACTTCCTATTGATCAGTGATTTAGTGCATATCCTGCATCATGGCATACATATCATCATGTTAAGCATTGCATTATTATTTCGTGTAGTGAACGCACGGTGATTATTATCGGAAGCAAGTCCCGAGTAAGATCTTCACTCGGTGGACGTGGACCCTTCTCGGTGATTGACTTCAGGGTTCTATCTACTTCAAGCAACAGGCAAGCCCCGGTGCATTTGCCCCTCCTTGTTATTTAAAAATATTTATCACTTGAGTTAATCTACTGCATTAGGTTAATAGGAGTTGAGTGATAACCCATTGATGCATTACCTTTCCTTGACCACATATTATACCTGAGACCCTGATTTATTTAAAAGTATTGAAAAATGCTTAGTCATGCTTAATGATAGAGTTGCAAAAATGCTATTTTGAAAACCGTGATGATATGAAACAAATGAATCAGTTTATGGGATTGGTATTGTCCTCGTTTGGTGATGGTGTACTTGGCCAGTCCATTATCATCAACGTGGATGGGTTTTCCGTTTGGTTGACCATCTGTTTGGGTTAGAGTCCCAATGATCCTCGCCATAGAAAAAGGGATGCAAAAACCGGGTGGTCTCCAGTGTACTTGGGTTAGAGTCCCAATGCATGGTGTCCAACGGAAAAATATTTAGGGATCATTCGTTGTCGGCCTGTTGTGATCATGACTTTGCAACTAGCCACATACTACGGAAAGCCTCTGACTCCGGTTGCTCTACTGCTGGAACCGACAACCACGCACTGGGAGTGGAGAGATGGCGAGAGTAGCGTGTACCCTCGTGGCCGTCGTGTCAGGAGACGAGAGGGGTACTGTGCTCTCGGGTGGCGCAGGACCGGTTCCGGGGTATGAAAAGCCGTGGTAGGCGGGGTTGGCATATCCAAGCTTAAGTGCTACATTTGCAATGTGGATAGGGATCCCCAGCTGGGTACTTCTGGATTCGAATCGACGTTGCTCCTCGATTAATGGAGACATGATCCTCACCCTTACAGCGAAGAGTGGTTCGAAACTAGGTGTTTTCGAGAATGAAAAGGAAATTGAAAGTACATGAGATATGAGAATGGATATCGGAATCATGGATAAGAATAAAATAATATTGAGATCAAATAATGAAACAGGATAGTGATGCTTTTCTGCAAAATGCTTTGATTCTTGCTCAAGCCTTACCTTGACTCCCCTCAACCTGCATTCCTGAGTCTAATTTTACATCTTATCGTCGGGTAAGTCTTGCGGAGTACCCCAGTACTCAGGGTTTGTTAACCCCTGTTGCAGGTAAACTGAGTGTGCAGTTCTGCGTGGGACCATGCCGGTCAGCGGATCGTGCAGGGATGAAAAGTATATGATTTAATCCCTTGGGCAGGGTGTAAGGTTGTATACCACTACTCCACTATGAAACTCTGGTTTGGGAAAATGTAAGCTAGATTTGTAAACCTATATTAATGTAACTCTTCCGCACTCTTTACTCTAATTTATCTCATTTGTGTAAACTGTTGTAATACTTGTAAGGTCTTTACAATGAGATCCTCGGGGAAAGTAGGGTTTCCTATGAGACCCGACGGGCCACCTAGGTCAAGGAAAACTCGTGCAGGCTGATCGTGGGTCCTTAGGGACGATGACGGTGCACGTGGGCCCTATGATTAAGGCGGTTCTGTCACACAACAGCTATCATTAATTGACACTTTCATCCAGCAACACATTACTGAGCTTCGCGAACACAATCCTGGATGCACAGATGATTGGGTAATGAAAGAACACAAGCAGCGGTTTACCACATGGCTAAGTGAGCAGCAGATTCCAAATGGAGAAACAATTGAGAAAAAACCATCAAGAAGTTAGCATCGTGACCATCACGCTAGGTAACGACATGGCAAACATATGACATTAGTGGCTTCACGTTTTGTACCAAATCCAAGGACCAAAATAGCATGGCACAAAACAGGGTTGTTCGGTGCGAGACCTTAGATGATGAAACTGGTGAAATCACTACTTACTTTGGCTTCATTGAGGACATATGGGAACTAGATTATAGTACATTCTAGGTCCCCGTGTTTTGATGCCAATGGGTTGAAGACAAACATGTCACGTGGATAACTATGGGTTCAGAGTTCTTGATCTATGTAAAGTAGGTTACAAAGATGACCCATGGATCCTTGCTAACCGTCCTGCATAGGTCTTCTATGCTGAACAGGTCCTTTCCAAGAATGAGAAGAAAAGCACCGACAAGCCCAAGCATGTAGTTTTTCCAGGAAAACAACAAGCTATAGGAGTTGACGACATAACTGATCTGGAGGATTTTAACCAATTCAACGAAATGTGTGTCTTTACAGATCATCCAATCAAGATAAAGAATGTTGAGCGAAGCATCCTACATAATTCGCTGCCATGGGTGCGCCACGATGGAGAAGGAAGAACAGTAGCAAGATAGCTAGAATCATGTATCTTGTAATCCATTTCTGATATAATATATTAATGGTACCATGTTTCTGTTCAACATATAATTATGTTCATTTTCCACCATCGTCATGTGTGACCCTAGCTAGACCACAGCTTGACCCTAGCTAGACCCTAGCTAGAACCTAACTTTTAACCCTACCTAGAACCTAGCTAAACCCTAACCCTAGCTAAACCTACCTACACCCTAGCTAGACACTAACTAAACCCTAACCCTACCTATATATGTGAATATATGTATATTATATATTATATATAGAAGATTATCATAATACCTATAAAATAATGCACCAAATAATACATGTTAATTATATATAATGCAGATAACTTTATTAGGAAACTAAAAAAAAGAACCACCACTTTTAAGATACCAAACCTAAGATATGAATATTCAAAGATATTCTATATAAATACAAATAATTAATCAAAAACAATTTGTGCAGAGAACCGCCTGTGAAAGGATCTACAATGGCCTAGAGGGGGGTGAATAGGCCTTGTTAAAAAAAATCTGCACACACTAGTTCAATTTGATCAGAGACTTCCGGAAGTTCCGACAGTTTGTGTCGGAACTTCCGACTGTGTCGGAAGTTCCGGCCCAAAATGTCGGAGGTTCCGACCCCTACGTTGAAACTAGCCCTAGTGGCCAAATGAACTTTTGAGCGTGCGAAAACTTACAACCCTTTTACCCAGTGATGAAGTGAGGTAGCAGTCGAGGTTGTTCAGCTCCAGAGATGCTCCACTCTACGGGTGGAGTTCAAACCCTAGAAAGTAGAAGGAGGTAGGGAGAGACAAGCAAAGAGTAATACAAAACAAGTATTGCAATGAAAATAACGAGCACAAGAGACACGAGGATTTATCCCGAGGTTCGGCCACCCCACAAAGGAGTACCTACGTCCTCGTTGTTGAGGTGACCACAAAGGTCGGAGTCTATTTCACCTCCTTACCCTCTCTCAAAGAAACCACAAAGGTAACTCAAGGTTTCCACTAGAAATCACGGGTAATACAAACTTCCCAAGGTGAATCCACAAATTTGGATGCTCTTGGGCAATGCCTAGCCGGCTAGGAGCAAAGCTCCAAGAGTAACAAATGCAAAACCAACCGGCAAGACGAGGAGAATTAAGTGCTCAAGCTCAAGAGATGATTTCCTCACTCGATCCACTCACTCTTCACTCAAATCCTTGGGGGAATCGAAGTTGGGAGCAAAGGAGAGAGGAGAGGGGAGCCTTCAATGCTTGGGAGCTGTTTTTGGACGGAGTTAGGTCGCTAAGAGTCGATTGTAACGGTTAGAAGTGAGAGAGGAGCTTTTATAGATGAGCCCAAATCCAACCGTTCAGATCTGCGTCGGAACTTCCGACAGGGGCGTCGAAACTTCCGACCCTGTTATTCAAATTAGGTCTAGGTGCGTGGTAGTCAGAACTTCCGGCCATGGCCGGAACTTCCGACCTCCCAGCACTTAGCCACGCCACCAAAAGGCTGAACGTCGGAACTTCCGTCCTGAGCCGGAACTTCCGACGCGTCGGAACTTCCGACTCAGACCGGAACTTCCGACTGGTTAAGTTCCAGCAGCTTCCAATCGTGTTTGTACGGTGCTTTGAGTGTCTCTCTTTTGATTTTAAATTAAAGCTTGAGCACTCTATCTTCATCAAACCACTTAGTTTTGCATCCCTCTTAATAGTACGGCATTCCTAACTCAAGAAGATAATAAAAGTAATTCTAACCACCGCTTGAGTCGAAGTGCCAAAGTTCAAGTCGAATTGAGGGGCACCGTTTAATCCCAATTAGATTTTCAATATGCTCTCACGGGATTAAACCTGCGCATAGTCTTAGTAGAGTTTATTAGTCCCTAATTTGGGTGTCATCAACTAACCAAAAACCCACGAT
The DNA here is from genome assembly GCA_038502445.1 of Eremochloa ophiuroides. NCBI lineage: Eukaryota > Viridiplantae > Streptophyta > Magnoliopsida > Poales > Poaceae > Eremochloa > Eremochloa ophiuroides. The sequence continues at coordinate 95,048,586 of JAHLJS010000007.1, read as the reverse complement.
GGGGCAAATGCACTTTCAGCCTGCAGTAATCCATTTGTGCAGGCGGTTCTCAAAGACAACCGCCTACAGTAGGATATTTGTGCAGGCGGTTATCTTAGCGAACCGCCTGCACAAAGGTGGTTCGCTAAGATAACCGCCTGCACAAACGACTCCAATATATATCCCGCGCGGCCTCTCCAAAATTTTGCTAAGTCCCGGAGGCGCGCGCATTGCACATGGACGCCGTCAGGCTGCCGGAATTTCTCCTGCCGCTGCCGCCGCCGGTTTCGCCGCCGTCTGTCTCCGCCAAGCTCGTTGCCGCCATGGCCCCGGCCCGCGGTGCCGCCAAGCTCGTTGCCGCCATCGTCCCAGCCCGCGGTGCCGCTGTCGACCCGCGCCGCGCCGCCATCGCCTCTGCCGGCCGCCATCGACCCACGCCACACCGCCATCGCCGGTATGTCTCTGTCTCTCCCTTCTCTCTCTCACCTTCCTCTCTCTCTCTCTCTCTCTCGCGCCGTGTGGTGGTGTGGGTGTGGCACGGGTGTGGCGCGGCGGCCGTGGCGCGCGGCGGCGGTGGCGGCGGGCAATGGCGCGTAGCCCGGTGGCGCGCACGGCGGAGGCGGGCCGGTGGCGCGCGCGGCGGTGTTCTATGGCGGCGGTGGTGGTCTGCAGCGGCCGGTGGCGCGCGCGGTGGTGTCGACGGCCGGTGGCGCGGTGGTGGCCGGCGGATGGCGTGGCGTGGCCCTAGCAGGCCGGCCTACTATTGGGCCGGCCTGCTTGGACGTTGCCCCTTTTTTCTTTTTATATAGTTTTGTTAATTTCGTTAATTAGTTAGTTTAAACTAGTTAGTTAGGTAGGTAGGTTTAATTAGTTAGGTTTAATTAGTTAGTATTTTGTTAATTAGTTAGTTTAAACTAGTTAGTTAGTTAGGTAGGTTTAATTAGTTAGTATTTTGTTAATTAGTTAGTTTAAACTAGTTAGTTAGTTAGTTAGGTTTAATTAGTTAGGTTTAATTAGTTAGTATTTTGTTAGTTAGTTAGTTTAAACTAGTTAGTTAGTTAGGTCAGTAAAGTGAACCGCCTGTAGAAAATCGATTTCTACAGGCGGTTCCTAAAGAGAACCGCCTATAGAAAACTGGTTTCTACTGGCGGTTCTTTTAGGAACCGCCTGTAGAAATCGGTTTTCTACAGGTGGTTCACAGAAAACCGCTAGTAGAAATCTCGATTTATACTGGCCTATTCCGCTGGCGGCTGCTAAAAACGCCTGCAGAAATGCCTTGTGACCCGCCAGTATAGAGCTTTTGTGTACTAGTGATCCTCTATCTCTTAGAAATAACTAGGTTGTCATCCTCAGCATAATTCTAAAAGATCTCTCCTTCCAGCAAGTGACTAAAAATGTATTATATTATATCAAGCGCATAAATAAAATATACACCATTATAATATTTTACCCAAGAGTATTCCGGCTTGTCATTTATATTTTACCACTGGAAAGGGTTGGCAATAAATGGGATGCAGGTAGATAGATGTCATATGCACATGCAAATATGGAGAATACCATGCATGTTCTACTTACTCAAAACAGGAGTTATGCCACAATAATAATGATGATATATATGATAAGCATAATGATCAACCAATCAATATATAATAATGATCACTTAGAGCACTTCCTATCTAGACACTATCATGAATTAGGTAGAAGCATAAAGATATGCTAAGTCATTCTAACTATACTACTAAGGACATATTAGATTGGTGCAATTATACTAGCAATCATGGCAAAGACACTTCATATTCATACTTAAGGAATATTACTAAGGAAGATCAAGATCATAGCCAGCCTTCTAAAGTAATAATAACTTCCTACTCTTCCTACATCCGGAGTGTGGACTACACAGGACTCAACGGGAGTGTCACATCCGCGATCTACCACAGAACCCAGAATATAAGGCGCATTTGCAGAGAAACTACATCTAAGCACCATGCTTACATGCTGTTGGTCACCCATCCATGACGTCAATGAATGAGAGCTATACAAACCTATGTATAAATATGAATGCATCCTAACTATGCAAAGTATACAATTTAGACAAGCAATGAATAGCATAATTGAGAACATAATCAATAGTAGAACAATGTCAATCAATTTTATCTCAAGCACTCAAAAGAGGTTTAACATACAAGAGAGAGCTTACAATGGCTCCGGGAAGCCTCCAGCTCTAGACAAGAACCGAAACTCAAGTAGAACTTGCCTCCTTCTACTTCTAACCTATGTAGCTATGCTCTAGATGGTGAAGCTTTAATGATTCTAGGGTTTCTGGCTCTCTATGACTTGATTGATATGAATTGATATGAAACCCTGGGGGTCTGGGGCTGTTTATATAGGCCGGTATGATGAACCGTAGCCCTTGGATCAAACCGACTTCGACGGGCGGTGGAGATTGATCCTTAAAAACGGATGTGGGTCCACGTCGAAACGCAAGTGAAAAGGTCTCTGGGCCAGGTCAGCCGACCTGTCAGGGAGGTCGGCCGACCTCCCCTGGCTCCCAACTGGGCCGCGCTTCGTCAGGCGTGTCTCTGGTGCTCTCTAGAATATTCTTAATCTCCTTTCGCGGTGGAATTCGATGTTTTAGTCCGACATGTGGGTCTCTCTTGGTTCTTTTCTGATTAACATCCTGCAAAACACTGATTCACCAAAACTGTGAAATTCTATCAGTTAAAACCCTATTCTATGGTGGTGTTTGCCTTTATACCCTTATTTCATGTTTGGTTGACGGGTAAAATCATATAATATTTACCGTCAACAAGCTCCCCCTAGCTTAACCTTTGCTAGTCCCTTAGCAAAGCCAAACTTTAGCAGATATCATATCAGAAATATTCAGCTTTAAACCAAGAAGTACTCAAGGATTAGAGTAGACCAAGCTAACCTCAGACTTACCTTTATTACCTTCAACCATGGAGCTTGTAGATTTCTCGCATGTCTTGGGTAATTGAAAGACAGAATGTCTAAGTTAAGCACTACTCCCTCCGTCCCATGATAGTGGACGTTCTAGGAACGAACGGGACTACCAAGGATAGTGGCAAAAGTCCTGCATGCCCCTACTACAGTACTTTCTCCGTTCCTACTCCCAATGCACTATTCTCTCTCCTGCGCTCCTCTCGTCGTTCAGATCTCGTCAAGCAGCACGCCCTCCGCGCGCACCTGGTGGCCTGTGCAAGCACGCTCCCCGCCGGCGTTCGGGCCGCACCCGTCCTCAGCCTTCGCAACCGCGTCACGACCTCCGTGGCGTCCACCATGGCCGGATCCAGGGGCAGGCATGGGAGGCGGCAGCGATGGCGGAGACGATGGCGGAGGAGGTGCAGATCCATGTGATGCCGCCGCCGCTCGCGCGAGCTGCCCAGGACGTGCTTGCCGCTGCCTGGGCCGCAGCACCCGAGCAGCGCCGGTGGCCATGGGGAGCTCAGCCCTGATGTAGGCTGCCCCGTCGAGCTCGTCCCCGATGGCCCTGGAGAGCTCGGCCTTGATCTGCGCCAACTCCACGGCCACGAAAGCGTCGTCGTTGTTCCAGGCGACGGTGGAGGATGCGACGGGCGAAGGAGGTGCGGTGGAGGTGGCTACGGCTAATGGCGAGGGGCACCGATGGAGGAAGGACTGCTACGTGGGGAGCAGAACCTGCCAGCGCCGCCCTTGGACGGATGAACCCACGAACACCGCGCCACGGACAGACGAAAGGATAAGGCTGCCCCAGCCTCCCACCGTTTGTCTTTTTTTCATTTTTTTAATCCCCAATAGTGGCCGACAGATAGATGATGGATGGACTGATATAGGGTGGGGACCTACGTTTACATGCTAGAACGTCAAGCTTTCTGATACTTTTTTTGAATTGTAGAACGTCCACTATTGTGGGACGGAGGGAGTATGTCTCAATCTCTGTCGTTCAACTCTTATCCTGAAGCTTTTGCAAGTTTTCAAAATAAAATTCAGAGTTTTCTTTGTATGACTCTCTCAAATCTCTCAATATGTGGTATTTGTGGATCCTCACCAAGGCCAATGCAATAGTGATGCATGCCTTCTCTCTTTCTCACCCTATAACTAATGACTTATGTGGAGCTCATGGGTAAGGAGACAATAGATACATACTTGAAATGAATATGTTGTAAAGTCAAACAATGGATCCAAAGAAACAAGTCATATAATCAAATCAAGATGTGCATGTGTGTGGATGTGAGGTGGTAGGTGGATATATATGGTGGCTAATCCTAATTCTACTCTTTTGCTCCTTGAAAACATTTCTCTCTCTTTTTCAAACACTAGGGAATTGTGTTGCAGGACAACATGAGCTATCTTTTCTTTTTTCAGGCGGGCATCAGAGTACCCATTGTTTTGATAATTCGGACACTTGTCTATTTTTACCTCTCAGGCGGGCATCTTTGTACCCATTGTTTTCTCTCATCTCACTCTTTTGCATAGCCACATGCCTCTTCTCTGCAACAGTACTTTCCTTTTTCTTTTTCTTTTGAGAGATAGCAACAAGAACTTTGAAGCATTGATCTGGGGTAACCAATGGGGTATATTTTTGGTGCTTCCTCCTAGTGAGGAGTAAACTTTTTGGGTGGAATAGATGGAATGTGTGGAATGTGGATGCGCCTACTCAGGGATTGAGTAGTGCATTTTGGGTGGAGTGCAAGTGATCTTGATTGTAAAAGCATGACAAGTTCGTAAGGTATCAACAAAGGTTGACTAAACTCAAAACAAAGCAAGTATGATAATATGATGTGTATATGTTCCTAATCTAGCATGTATGCCTGTGGTAGGAATGTAAAGCTCTTGTCATACAGGAACTCATCATGTGGTTTTAAGGATTTTCAAAATAAATCTCCAGAACTCAAGTATCACTAGGAACAAGATAAATAGCAGCTTAAACTTTGTATATCATATCCCTCAATTACTTAGACTTAGATCAAGCATTTGCTACCCACAAGTTTCACGTTCAAAGTAAATCTTCAAGTTAAAATGGTTGTGTCTAAATCTTAGGATGATTCAAGGTTGAAAACTAAGTGTTAGAGGAATCATAGTGGGAGTGCTACTTATCAATTCCTATGCATGGTTTTCATCTAGTCTGAGCAAAATTGTAAGCACTCTCTTTTTATTTTATTTAAACACACTAACTAAGCTAAACACTATTTATTTAGTTTTCAAATTTTATCTTACTAGCTAACTCACGTGAAAAGCAATAAATATTTTTATTTTCTTTTAGGTGCAGGAAAGTAAATATGCAAGTACTAAGATACTAATGCAATACTGAAAGTAAATATAGATAGGTACCAAGTTTACCTTTTGGCGAAGGCTCGGTGGTTTATAGTCCTTCGATCAGGGCTCCTTGTCTGTTCATTCCTTGTTGGGTGCATCGTCCTGTTGAGATGGTGACCCTAGTTGCACTTCTGATGATGAGCTGGGAGGTGACTCCTTCCTCCACTCTTTTCTGGTTGGTGAAGTTGATGTTGCTGGTGGGGTTGAAGCTAGGAGCTCATCTTTCACAGTCTCTTCATCCTTCTTCTCTTCATAATCACTCCTCTTGACTTCTCCTTCATAATCTGCCCAACCATCCTTGAGTGGTTGGTTCTTCAGGTGTTGGGAGGAATGGCGTCTCCTCCTTGACCTGTTCTTCTTCGGCTGCTCATATGTTGTATAACTATTGAAATAACAGCGGACCTTCTCCTTGTGGAACTAGAAGTGGACCTCCCCTGATCTCATATAGATGATTGCCCTTGTAGTGTTGAGGAACGGTCTTCCAAGTATGAGTGGTGGGTCATACTCATCTTCTCCCATATCCAGGACCAAGAAGTCAGTGGGGACATAGTGATCTTGAATCTTTACCATAACATCTTTAGCAATCCTCTCTGAAAATCTGAATGTCTGGTCCGCCATCTGCAGCTGCGTATAGGTAGAGTACACGGGTGTCTTGCCAAATAGGAAGTCATAAGTTACCTGGTCCATTATATTGACACTCGATCCTGTGTCGCAGAAGGTTTTGTAGAAGATCTTCTAATTGATTGTGTAGTTGTTCGTCAGTACTCCTGGATCTTCTAGCTTGGGCATGTGTGGTGATGTAACACCCTAAAAGTACCCTTTGCAAATAGGAATTAAATTGAGCATTATTTAATTTTTCTTTTGCATTTAAATATAGACCAAATAAATTTTTGAACAAATAAAATCAAACATAGAGGGTAGAAACTTGTTTGATGCATACATGCTGGTGCACTCTTTTGCTTGATTGTAGGATTGGTTGAATGAAAATATTTTCAAATCCTCATTTAAAATTTAGTTGCTTTGGAATTTATAGAAAATAAAAAATATTTCTTTTTACCTCTCTCCCTCTCCCTCTTTTCCAGCCCATCTCCCTCAGTCCCTACTGTTCCCTGCACTTTCCCCGGCCTTGGGCCGCAGCCTGCCCGACTCGGCCACAGCCTGGCCTGCTCAGAGCCCGAGTGGGCCAAGCCACTCTGTTCCCCACCTGCTTTTCCCCTTCTTCTCCGCGCACGAGTGGGCCGAAGCCCGGCTCGGCGGCCTGCTTAGGAACCAGAGTGGACAGGCCACTCTCCCTGCCTGCACCCTCTCTCACTCACTGCGCGCACAGGCCCAATTGCCATCCGCAGAAGCAACGCACGCGTGTGCTCCCTTCTCCTTCACTACGCGGTGGACACCACCCGTCAGCGCCCTAGCCTTCTCCTTCCTCGGGCCATCATGCGGAGACATTCAAGCCCCATTTTCATTCACGCTATCACTGTGCCGAGTGATGAAGGCCATCAAGCGCCCCTCTTTAAGCCTCGCAGTCACGACGGGTGATAACCACCCCATCGGTTTCCGCTTCTACCGCTCCTAAATTAACTATAAAACCCCAGGCCGAGCCCTCACTCTCCTCCTTTCGCTCTCAGCTCACGAACACACACTGCCACACCATAGTTCACCGTCCAGAGCTCTATCGTCGCAGTACGTGTGCTCTGGTGCTTCGTGGGTAAGTGCCGCGACCGTAGGTGCCTACTCCGTAAGATTTTGGTCAAGAATTGCATGGCTCCATGCTCACCGGCGGTGACTCTCTCTCTGCAGATCGCCACCGTCATGGATTTCATCTCTCGGTCATCAATCCTCGACGAATCCGAGCCTCAGACCTTCGCAGTGATTCCAATTTCATCTTTTGCCCATAGGTTGTCCGATTTTATGCTCACCGGCAGTGTTCTTGCCTCTAGTCCGCTGCCGCACGTTGCCAGGTCACTCGGAGCACTCTCGGATGCCGTGAACACCTCAGTTGCACTCGTGGTATACTTCTCTCACTCCCCATGCTAGCAATTTCGTTTTCCTTGCACCCTATTGCCACAATCGCGATCACAGTGGCCGCCGCCCATGGCGTCGCCGCGGGGACCGTCGACCCGACGTACTCCGCATCACCACCAGTAGCTTTATCGAGATCTCCATCTCGCTCGCAGTTCACTAGTGTAGACGGTATCGTTTTTAATGCACTAGAGCATCGGAACCTATTTCTCTGGCGAGATTGAGTCGCCGGCGGTGATGGCGCCGTCACGGTTGGCCCTGGGAACGGTGGGGCATTTTTCCCCTTCACTCAGAGCCGTCCAATTGTTTTTGATCGGCCTAGATTAGAACGTAACGGTTCGTTCATAACCGGCTCACCAATCCCGCCGTGGACTCGGTCCACCACACCATGCGCACACGGCTCACAGCACAGTCATGCACCGCGCTAATCAGCACGTGACACGTGGCGCCAGGTCAGCCGACCGGCCGTGTAACTTTTGCAGTTTAGTCCCTCTGTTTTATCAGAATCAACCCACAGTCCGACTCTATTCAAAAGTAATTCAATTTCAGCCCTGTTTCTTATGTTTTAAACCCTGTACTTTTGAATATTAGGATCCACCGTCCGTAGCAGAGGAGGTTTTTGTTTTTATTTTGTTTTAATTAAAAACAGATCAGTTTGTTTACAAGAATGCCATTCAGATCTTATTTTCATCATAACTTTCATGTTTTAAATCGGATTTGAGTGATTTTTGCGCTCACGTGTTCGTAGAAATGCATAGAATAGTTTTATATACTTTTGATTTCCTATTTATACTGTTTGGTGTACTGTTCTAATGGAAACCTATTTGTATGCATGTATGGCTTGATTTGGATGCTTGTATGGTGAAATTATATTCATTTAGAAGGTGATCAACCCGAGTTCGTTGAAGATCAGTTTGTTGACCAGTAGTACCAGGAACAAAACTTTGAGGAAGGCAAGTGTTTCCAAATGCTCCTAGTTACCTATGAACTTTTATAATTCATACATATGCATGTGTCTAAATTGAAGTACCATTAGAGTTTGTCCCTATTATGTTTTGATCTATATATCCTTGTCACCTATGGGGATGGGTTCTTGCATATTGGATAGATGCTGCCACGCATAACCAAAATTAAAATAATAATTTAACTGATGATATATGGAATGATATTTAAAATGAGGCTTTTTAGTAACAAGGCAATAGGGGCTTAATCTTGAAGCGGCCACCCAGGAGGTTTCGTACAACCCCGAGAACTAAATGGCTCTGGTCTTAATCATATAACTAGTGCGTCTCTAACTTGTTAGTGGTTACCGGAAGGCGCAAGAGGGGTGCCTCGTGGGGTCACGGATGTTCCCGCCTCGTGTATAGTGCTGCGACCACTTACACATGTTTTGGATTTTGAGGGGATACGTCTGTGCACTCTTGCCATTGAAACCTCGTGGCAACTAACTTGTTAGGGTGTCTAGTGCCTTGCCATTCTTCCATAGAGGAGGTCTAGTGGGGCTCATGACCCCCGGCATCTGGGAATCACGACTCAGCGGGTAAAGTTGTACAAATTCTGCAGAATTCTATAACCTGATATATCAGCCGAGCTCACAGACATGAGCGGCCTGGATCCTTCTTGATTAATATTTCTAGTTTACTTTAGAGAATGGATATGATGAAATGTGGATTCAATTATAATATTACAACTGGGATGGGTTTACTCACTAAAAGTAGATGTAAGATTAAAATTTGACTAACTTAAAATTGTGAACCGCTGTCAAACCGAGTCAAGCTTTTGAGCCTCATTAACCCTTTATAATACTTGCTAAGCATGGTGCGCTTACACTTGTTGTAATTTCAATGAAAATCCCGGATGGGTAACAGATGCTGGTTTTGAGGAGAATCCCGAAGACTCCCAGGACTTATAGTTGTTGTCCCCCAGTCAATGTTCCTGTGGCAGTGTTGACGGTAGTTATACCATATTTTTACCCATCAAAACCGTCAACAAGGCATTCTTTCTAGAAGGAAACCACCAAACACATAGTGACTTAGGTACAAATAAATTGGTTCCACATGTACTTGTCGTTATTTGGTTGCAGGCACTCAGAACAGTTACTTTTCAGTGTTCGGAAGCTCCATATGAAGGTTGGGCAACCAACAAAGTATGGCCAAATGACAAACCAACTTCATAATCATTAAAATCATAGCTTCTGGAGACAATGTGCAAAAGATGGGCACAATGATGGGGTCGGCCGACCCCACCTGGGGCAAGCCAGCACCACCATTGTGCTTAGAATTGCATGTAGAAGCCACCTACAGAAGATGGACCTTTGATTCCACCAACCATGGGTCGGCCAACCCATGTATCCTGGCTCTGCTGACGTGGCATGATCCATGACACACCTCGTAGAGTCCATTTCTACCCTTGGATCACAAGTGTGCTTTCAATCAAGGTTAAAGATCAAAGCACATGGATTCATAAGCCCACAACGAAGGAACCGACGTGACAAGAAAGTAACCAACACATGGAATAGACTCTATGACATGTGGGGACACTCACCCATGTCTCACCTGACATAGAGGGGGTCGGCCGACCCCCACTTGGTGGGCCCCAAAACTTAACTTCACTCCACCATCATAGGAAACCTTCTAGAAGACCCTGGCTGGGCCTACCTGCCATAGGAGGGTTGGCCGATTCCCTTCTTGGGCCTAGCCAGGTCAGCTGTACCTCCACCGCCTTTCTCATATTGAACACGTGATGGAAAAGCTCCACCCTTGATCCTAAGGCGGTTATATGGCGGTTTGATCCAACGGTGCATGATGGAGGTCACACGCATTGATGACATAGCAGTGGAGTAGCGTCTACCCCCTTATAAATACCCCCATAGGCCTTCACTTTAGAGCATGATTCAGAGGAGAAACCACTATGTAGTAGCTTTAGCTCTACTATAGTGCTGTGCTAGTTGGGAGAGAGTGAGGGAAGTCTTCAGGAGAAAGCCCCGGGCCTGTCGAGGTCTTCTCCAAGGTGTACCTCAGCGGATGCAAGCTTCTAGTATGTTTTACATCTGATTCCTTCTACTATTTGATATTCTGGTTCTAGTACTGTAAGTATATACTTGCTTTACCTGTACATTACTTTACTTAGTGAAGTGCTCTAGTCTCTCATGAAGGTTAGAATAGTAAGTGTAGTGTAGACGTGGTGTCTAGGCTATATCTTACCAGTGTAGGCCGCTTGTCGCACGGATTGTTTGTGGGTGCCAGTAAGTGGTGACAGCCTTGTCTGGTCTTAGTATCCCACAACGTGTGTAAGACAAGTTATTAAAATGGTAGGGCATCAATACAACTGCATAGTCGCCTCGGGTACGAGTTTTATCTCCTACTGTTTCGTCCATCGTCTCTTGTAAAGGGAGGAGGTGGTAAACGTCTTTATACTTAGAACACCAAGACCAGATATCTTTGCTACATAAGAACCTCTCTACCCAGTTATCATAGATCCTTTGTCTCATCACTGGACGGTCTTGAACCTAGTTAGAACACTTCAGGTTCCCTGTGGAAAATACGATACCTGGAATACTCCCAGTGAAGGCTACATTGACTACCGTATGCTTGCGGTATATCCGTTTGCCACTTCTGGTGTCAACAGGAAGTACGAGCTATGTTTCCGCTTTTGTAATAATATTGCTGTTGAGCAAGACTATGACAATAATGTAATGGAATATTTGATGTAATAAAATACTTTACTTTGATATTATGCAATTTATATTATATGTGTGTTTGGACTTCCTAGACACGCATATAAGTGTACTTGGTTTTGCTTTGCAAAACTGGGTGCGACAGGTGAAACTAGAAGGTGATCGTACTCAGCTCGGATTGAGTTGATCATCCTCACAGCTTCAATGTGAGTTTACCAAGCTTTGTTCTTTCTTTTGCTTGTCTTCTTCTGCGCAGGCTTGTCCTCATAGATGTACGGCTTCTGGGGGTGTGCAGGACTTTCTAGTGTCTTGTTCTTGAAGCTGAATCTCTCCTTACTTCCCCTGATAGTGAAACAGATCTTGGCGCTGTCGGCGTAGATGATAGCCTTGGCGGTGCTTAGGAATGGTCGTCCCAAGATGATTGATGACTTCTCATCTCCTCCTGTCTCAACTACCGCAAAATCAGTAGGTACATACGAGTGTCCAACTCGTACACTGTTTGCGTTTCTTAGCGTCATTACTAAAGATAGACTAAAAACCCATTGCTAGTAACGATACTAGAAACGTAAGTTGACATTCCCAACCACCATTACTTCAGAAAGGTAACCCTTGGCCCTTAATGGCATCGGCCTAGGTAAAGCAGTCTGGTAATAGCAGTTAGAAGTGCCGGATTGGCATTCCTAACCGTCATTACTTACGATATGCAAAACTATGGCACGACGCCTTGGGGTGCAACAAGAATTATAATCCTTAGGTAATGGTACTTAGATATGCCAATTATGATAGCTCAGTATAGATAAATCCGCAAGCGCACGGAACTATCATGTAGCATTTCAACCCGTGGGGTGTCGTATTTATAATTTCCCGTAGGAGGGCATGACGAATGCATCTAGCTTTGGCATAAACATGATCACTTATTGAATGCATAGGTAGATATAGCATAGGCAGGGGTAAATCATAGTTCAAAGATAGTGGACACACATCTGAGCCAACCTCAAGGATAAAAGAGAAATAAAAAATAAAAGAATATATCTAATTGAGCAGGCATTGGTCATATATAACTATGCAAAGAACTGTTAGTAAACATCTAACTAGCATGTCTAATATCAGAACTAAGTATGGGATGACAGGGAGATCCCCGCAACTGGTCTGCCAGCCGATAGAGACTTTACGAACTCCTACCCAATATCCGAACATGGGGGAGTACTAGGGATGGACAGGGCTGTCACCACCTGCCCACCTACCCCTCTGCCCGTGGGATACCGGCATATTCGCCGATCTCCGCATACCCGAGCACCATGCTCGCGTACTTGGAAACAACTTCTAACCCCCTAGGACCCCACCCCTTCGGAGTGACAGGCTAGGTTAAGAGCAACCATGACAGCACGACGAACCATCACCTCATTTCTAGTTCTTCCTCTATTCATACTAATTCGATGAACAATGAAGAACGATGATGAACAAATCAAGAACATGATACATAAACTATGTTCTAGCTCATATACTATGCTCATAACAAGATCATAACTAGACTCTAGTTCATATGCATAATCATATAAGTATGATAAGAACTTGCTCATGGAAGAAAACCGAATTGTATTCATACCAAGATGATCCTTTTCTTCCAAGGAGACAAGCTCTCCTAGATAGCTCTTGCCTTGCTCTAATACTAAAACTAATCTAAAGAATACAAGTGAGAGATGAGGTAAATGGCTCCAAATGATGGTGTGTGTTGGAGGGGAGCTCTCCCTCTCTTTTTATTGCCTAACAAGGACGGTTCGGGCTCCAACAAATATGGAAGCAGGTGGAACCGCCTTGAGGGAACCGACCTACGCACCGCCTGAGAAGGATGGGCCCGGGAGGCCCCACCAAGGGGGCGGCCGCCCCCGGAGGCGGTCGGTCCCTGGGGAGCGCCATCTGGCCACCGCCTTCGGGTGGTCAGTTGCTCCCTGGGCCTGGGCCTCCCCCGCGGTTACGGATGGGTCCAGTTTAATGTTTGAGGTGGGCTTTCTTATTTTCTTGGATTGCGCCTTCTCTGAATACGTTTCCTGGATGTGCGCTTTCTTTATGATTTTTGTGCATTTCCACATGTCACACCTGCAAGTCAAGTACACACCAAAACTTGTGAAAATGTTTAACGGCTGTTTTCAGTGGGTAATGGCTAGGAGTGTGCTTAGAGGTATCTATACTCCTTCCTTGGTCACTCAGTGACTCTCTTGCACATTTGATTCATTGCCATAAACTTGTGAGCACTCTCAAGCCTCCCACTCACTCACTTGTTCATCTTTGATAATCTTTGTGAGTTGAGTGTTCCTCAAGTGCATCATTACTAGTGATTTGCATTGTAGAGCACTTGAGAGCAAGCCAAGGCTGAGTTCTTATTTCTTGGGGATTGCCGTGTTCCTAGCGGCTTGGAGGTGATTCCGGTGTTGAGGTTGATTGGTGATTGTTCAAGCCCACACCGAAGGTTTGATTGTGATGGGTTCTTGCGGTTATTCCCCGGCGGAGTGCCAAAACCGACTCTAGTGGATTGCTCGTGGTTGAAAGCTATTTCTCTTGTGTTGGTGAGCGGCTCCCGGTGAGGGAGTGGCGTGTGAAGCCTAGCTCGCAATCCACCAAGGAAGACCGGTGCCACAACGAGGAGTAGCATGACGGCGATCACATGAACCTCGGTAAAAAATCGAGTGCCCTCTTTTCTCCACCTTCGAGTGGATGATTTGGCTTTCCGGTGTTTCCATTGGTTGATCACTTGGTTTTCTTGTTGATTGATTTCACCTGGTGATTGGATCAACCCCTACTCTTCTCGGTGGTATAGCTTCCTCGATTACTTTCTCTCTTGCGCTTATTACTTGTTTAGGTGCTCTCTCCTTAGGCTTCGAAGGAGTGGGTTTCTTGCGATTGAGTGCATACTCTTGTGAGTAGTATATTGTGCTAGGTGGCTTGCATAGAGTAGCTTAAAGCTAGTGCTTAGCAATAGCCTTGTTAATTACTAACTTGTGGTCTAGTGCTTTGTAGAAATTTTTAATAGGCTATTCACCCCCCTTTAGCCTATAAGGTCCTTTCACATCCCCAGCATGATTCTAAAAGATCTCTCCTTATAGCAAGTGACTGAAAATGCATTATATTATATCCGCAAGCGCACAGATAAAATATGCACCATTGTAGCATTTTACCCAAGAGTATTCCGGGTTGTCGTTTATATTTTACCACTGGAAAGGGTTGGCAATAAATGGGATGCAGGTAGATAGATGTCATATGCACATGCAAATATGGAGAATACCATACATGTTCTACTTACTCGAAACAGGGGTTATGTCACAATAATAATAATGATATATATGATAAGCATAAACTTCCTATCTAAGCACTAGCATGAATTAGGTAGAAGCATAAGAAAATCCTAAGTGATTCTAACAATACTACTAAGGACATATTAGATTAGTGCAATTATACTAGCAATCATGTCAAAGACACTTCATATTCATACTTAAGGAAATATTACTAAAGAAGATCAAGATCATAGCCAGCCTTCTAAAGTAATAATAACTTCCTACTCTCCCTACATTCGGAGTGTGAACTACAAAAGACTCAACGGGAGTGTCACATCCGCGATCTACCACAGAACCCAGAATATAAGCGCATTTGCAGACAAACTCCATCTAAGCACCATGCTTACATGCTGTTGGTCACCCATCCATGACATCAATGAATGAGAGCTATACAAACCTATGTATGAATATGAATGCATCCTAACTTTGCAAAGTATACAATTTAGATAAGCAATGAATAGTATAATTGAGAACATAATCAATAGTAGAACAATGTCAATCAACTTTATCTCAAGCACTCAAAAGAGGTTTAAGATACAAGAGCGAGCTTACAATGGCTCCGGGAAGCCTCCAGCTCCAGACAAGATCCGGAACAAGTAGAACTTGCCTCCTTCTACTTCTAACCTATGTAGCTATGCTCTAGATGGTGAAGCTCCAATGATTCTAGGGTTTCTGGCTCTTTATGACTTGATTGATATGAATTGATATGAAACCCTAGGGGGTCTGGGGCTGTTTATATAGGCCGGTGGGATGAACCGTAGCCCTTGGATCAAACCGACTTCGACGGGTGGTGGAGATTGATCCTTAAAAACGGATGTGGGTTCACGTCAAAACGCACGCGAAAAGGTCTCTGGGCCAGGTCAGCCGACCTGTCAGGGAGGTCGAGCGACCTCCCATGGCTGCCAACTGGGCCCCGCTTCGTCAGGCGTGTCTCTGTTGCTCTCTAGAATATTCTTGGTCTCCTTTCGCGGTGGAATTCTATGTTTTAGTCTGACATGTGGGTCTCCCTTGGTTCTTTTCTGATTAATACCCTGCAAAACACTGATTCACCAAAACTGTGGAATTCTGTCAGTTAAAACCCTATTCTATGGTGGTGTTTGCCTTTATACCCTCGTTTCATGTTTGGTTGATGGGTAAAATCATACAATAATTACCATCAACAATATGACACGGCCGAGTTGTAGAGTCCAAATGAGAAAGGACTCAGTGGCCAGGATATAGAAGTAGGATAGGACTCCATGCCCAGTTCGAAGGTGTTGCTCAAGTTGTAATCGACTGGCTCCGTCTTCCGAATCAGATCATAAGTCGAAAGTCGTGTGAGCTTCTCGGCAAGTTGGTCTTCCATTCTCGTTGAGCCTATCATGTTGTCATCGAGTTTTTGGTTCTTCGAGAAGACGGCTCCGGAGCTTGCCATCGCTGCCAGCCACACAAATCCAAGAACCGAAGAGGAAGGTTGATCCCGGTGAAAAACTCATGATGTCAAGGTCTGGCGAGCTCTCGAAAGTGAATCTGTCAAAGGCACCTACCTAGCGCGCTAGTTATCGATGTTTTACCACCGATAGCCTGCCATGGGGGTACCCGCAACAGTTGTTCAGGCTTTGGTAAACTCCAGAACTCGGTGGTTAATGCGAAGATAATTGATTTATACTGGTTAAGGCCCTCGTGAGTGAGTAAAAGCCTTTACGTCCAATCGGCATTTGCCTTTGCGTTGGATTGATTATATTGCTTGGGCTAATTCCAGAAGGTACTTTCATATAGATTCCACCTAGGTTGTCTGAGTCCTTTCCGGAGTCGTTGTACTTGGCATTGCGCCTTTGTTGTCAGGCCATAGGCTCGGACATGGCCCATTGCCGGTTTGTCATATGTATGGGGAAGCTTGAGGGTCCCGGATCGACAATGTGAGGGTGAGAGTGTTTCACTACTACAGAGAGCTTTTTGGAGGTGGGCGAAATAGGTTAATGCAGGTGGGCATTGTAACCGTCTCCAACAAAAGGTTGCTTTGTCTTCCTTGGTTAATCCATTAGTAGAGTGGGTATTTTATTCTGCCTGCCTCCACTAATGCTCTCCAGAAAACCCAAAAATCAAAAACTTGCGACTCTAGGGAGTCGAATCCACGACCTAGCGCCTATAGCATACTATGTCTCCACCATTACACCACACACTCATTTATATCTATACATAATATGCTATCTTTTTATACTAATATTTCGGTGATCTTATATTGGATATTTGGACTATGAAATAAACTCAAATGAAAAAACTGTTTACTATAAAGTTTCAAATCTTATCAAGTACTACAAATTTGGTATAGGATGTATCTCCATCAGAGATAGTTTGCAAAATTCCAAAAACTGAGTCTCAAAGTATCTGAATTTCAAATACATATTTGGCACTCTAGATGAATCAAAAAGTTGTCAATATCAAACCTGTAGATCAGGTCGTCCATTAGAACTTTGGTATTGACTATGTGAACATTTGAGATCGTTTAGAAATTCTAAATTTTAAATTTGAAAATCTATACCCTTCGAACACATTTGGAACTAAAAATCTTCAAATTTAAACTTTTCAACTATAAAGTTCTAGATTCTATTAACATCTATAACTACTCTATAGACCATGTCAACAATCGAGATCGTTTAATTTCAAAATCTATGCCCATACAACAATATTATGGGACACAAAATAGTTTCATTTTAAAGGCTTTTCAACTACAAAGTTGTAGATCTCATCGAGGTCTATAATTTTGGCATAAAGTTTGTCTTCATCCGAGTTCATATAAAAAGTTATGAATGTTTTGGTTGCAATCATTAACTAAGACGGACATCTTAAGACGCCCGTCTCCGTAAATCGATTTATGGAGGCCGACGCTTATACCGACCGCCTCTGAAAATAATTGATTGATCGAGGCATTTCCCTAATGGTGTCTGCCTCGGTTAATCCATTAATAGCGGCAACTGTCATAAGACAACTGCCTCGATTAGTCATGGATTAATCGAGGCGGACGCATTATGCCGCTTGCCTCCGTTAATGATTAATCGAGGCGGTCGCTTGGCCAGCGGCCTTGCTACGGAGTAACCGCGACGACCAAAAGACCCGCCCGCCTCCATTAATAAAAGCGCACCATCTCGCAAAATCATTTGTGTAGTAGTGGTTGCTCCTGCCGAAGCCATCTCCACGAAGTAGGGATAGCTAGGCTGACAAGTGGGGCCAGATAAGCCCCAGTGAGGACAGCATACGACCTGGAAGACAGTCTAGCTGGGAGTGCACTGGACAGTCCATGAAGACGCTTACTTGGTGAAAATCAGTAAGTCTGTGGATATGCACTACTGGAGAACCGAGATATGCCGAGTGCCAAAACGTGGACACTCGAGAACCGAGATATGTCGAGTGTTTCGCGATTTGCCGAGTGCCAAAACGCAGATACTCGGCAAAGAGCCCTGTTTGCCGAGTATTGGAGGCAAAGCACTCGGCAAAAAGTGAGCACTCGGCGAAAATTGCTTTGCCAAGTGTTTATACACGGCAAAATGACCAATTTGCCAAGAGTCAACACTCGGCAAAAAGCAGACACAAGGCAATGAGTGACGGGGTAGCCGCCGTCAGCGGTTTGCCGAGTGCTGGACGTTAGCACTCGGCAAGGTACCCACTTTGCCGAGTGTCCCAGTTATACACTTGGCAAACAAGACACTTTGGTGGAGATGTTAGGGTTGTAAGCATCGTACGTGACGACGTACTTGAAATCTTCTTAAATTTTTATCACCGCATCCACATGTGATATCATGACTTGTTGACAAGTTTCATAAATTTCGGACTCCGTTTGCATTTTATACAATTTAAAAACTATTCTCCCGCAAGTTCGTGGTCATGTTTTGAGAAGAAGATGTGCGAAATTTTGGGTGTGTTTCTGAAAACGGCCTCAAACAACACTCAATAACATGAATATCATTTTTGCATTCACGAGCTGTTGTTATTCGATGCACTTGCAGTTCAAATTTGTATTTTCCAAAAAATTCAATGAAATGAAGTAAACTAAAGAAATATAGCAAAATGCCTTAGAATTGTGCCAAATTTCAACATGTTGGTCAAGGTATCGTAGAAAGGCTACAGAAAAATTGGAAGCCAAAAAAAATATATTTTGCCGAGTGTCATTTAAAAACACTTAGCAAAGTATATTGTTTGCCGAGTGTAACCAGAGGACACTCAGCAAACTTGGCAAGTTTGCACTTTGCCGAGTGCCTGTTCAATGGCACTCGGCAAACTTAGGATTTTTTAATTATTATTTTGAGTAAAAAAACAAATTCTATCTTTGCCGACCGCTAGATCTTACACACTCGGTAAATTATCATTAAATAATTCTTTTTTAAAAAATAAAAAAATTGAAAACTTTGCCGTGTGTCCGATGTGGGACACTGGCCAAAGCGAGAAATAGAAAAGGCCGGTTCGGCCTAACCGCGCCCGGACCCGCGTCTTATCCATTCCCTGCTGCGCCCCCAGCGAGCCGCGCTGCCGAGCGCCACCCGCCCACCCCCCACCGCGGCCGCCCGCGCCGCCCTCCGCCGGCCTTCCCCAGGACCACCGGCCCCTCCCATGGCCGCTGCCTGGCCCAGGTCTGCCTCGCCCCTCTCCCATAGCACCGGGCGCAGTCTCCCTGGCTCCTGGGCACGGCTCGTCGCGTTGCCGCCCGTCGTTGAACCGCCCCTCTAAGGGCACGGTCTCCAGGGCTCTGGCCCAGTCCTGATTCGCGGCGCCCGGTATGACCCCTGCCCCGGTCCTGGCTCCACTACGGTAACCCATCCCCGTCGTGCCTGCTCTGCCTCCGCCTCAGCACCCTGGCGTCCAGATCTGCAGCGGTGAGCACTCACAGCATCAGGTATGCCTGTACCTTCTCTTCCTTTCATTTTGTGTAAAACTGAGCCCTAGAACCCTGATTTAAGCTATTTGGCTATCTATAGATCTATAGGTCTTCCTGCAGGACGTGGATTGAATTTAATATATTAGAAGCAAATACTTGACAAAATCATGAATTAGCTTGTGAGCTTATTGAACCATGCTTTTGGATTCGTCTGCTAACAGAAAGCTGTCATCTAGTAGTAGATTTGTGGAAAGGTTCTGCCTTGGCGATGCTGATGCATTTTCTTTTGGGATGCTTTTATATTAATATTACTTTAGGAGTTTAGATGAGCAAATGCAATAGCATTTAGATTGCACAAGGTTTTAGAACTTTTGACAGTCTTTTCGCCATAATTCTATTCTAGGACTTGAATAATCAGGAACCTCTTATTTTTTTCCTGCAGACCTCATCTTCTGGAGCTGTGCAAGTTGAGATATCTTCTACTTCTATCATTTCTTGGCCTCCGAAATTGAATGATGTAACTTAGCTTACTTTTATGTATATGCTCTTTATTGCCTCAACCTCAAATACCCTTTATGTCCCAGAGCATAACATATAATTAAAGTTCAGGCTAGCAATCACTTGCCGTGGTTAAGTGGGGGAAACATCAAGCTATTATTCCCTGCATTGGTCTTTTGATCATGAACCAAAACACTTATGTACGTGCACAAATCATCCTATCCTGTTATGATCCTGTGCACAAACTCCTCGTGATAGAATAAAAGAACAGTCACCACTCCTTACGATAGAATATTAGATTGCTGTTCCTCTATGATTTGGTGGGTGGCATCCATGTGACAGCGAGAAGGCTAGCACGTGCTGCTGTCTCTATGACTGTTTTTGTGACAGACATAAATTTTTTCGCATTCTACATATGCATGTGAGAGCTCTTGAAGTTCTGAGTTGTGGTTCAATTCTTTCTTAACCAGCACCTTGCCTGTCTGTGGATCCCATTTTAATTAATAACACTTTGTTTGATGTTGAAAACCTGCATTAATTTTGTACTACCTTTTCTAATACATCTCATGTATATTTCCTTATTAGGAGCCAAACATCACCGATGGCTGCCCTTAAGCTTTACACCTGATGCTCTTCTAGATCAAAAAATCCTTATGGATGGCAGCGTATAGTATTGCTTAGAGTAAGTGGGCATGTTCTTACTACACATCACAGAAAACACCTCATATGAGAGTCCTGTTTCAGTGGAGTTAGATTTTTTTTTAAAAAAAAATCTAAGCAGTATTCAGATTGCAAGTATGTAGTAAACACTTCTAAATTTTTGTCTATGCTAAATTGATAATCTGTATTAATAGATTGCAGTGTGTGCTATCTTAAGTGCTCAGGTGCTGCCACTATATTTACGTTACCTCTTTTGTTCACTCTTATATAACACAAGATTCCTTTCTTCACTACTATAGATTGCCAGATTGTTGTTGTGCTACATGATTTCTATTTGTTGCTGTCCAACTATGCAGTTCTGAACTTTTATGCTCATGAAAATGTACAGTTCCATCCATATACTGATTTCCTGTGCTGTTTCATAGTTTATATTCATTTCCTGCACTATTTCCTAGTTTATTCTTTTTTTGCAAGCCTTAGCTTATTCAACCTTATCTAAACACTCGTTGTCTGATAAATATTATTCCTTGCTTCTGATGCATGAATCCATTTAATTTCAGAAAAGGCAAGTCAAGTTATTTAATGTTTAACATCAGATAATGGCTCTATGAATTCAGGTATGCTAGAGAAGGATCTAGCTATGGAGGAGTGAAGATCTAGTTGGAGGCTAAATTGAAGGTAATTTATCTAGCTGTCATTTTTCTTGAGTTGCATCCTGTGTAAGGCAGTTGGATGCATGCTGACTTCCTTTTATTAGTTGGGCTAGCAATTTCATGCTTTGGATGATTATTATATTCACTTGAGTTAAATTATGCAATGATCTTAAGTACTAAGTTTAAAGAAAGCTCTATGTATTTAAATATCTTAGATGTCAGATGATAAAACCATGGAGATCAATCTGGATGAAATATTGTAGCTATACAATTACTTTGTTTCCTGCATTTTAGAAATCACAGCAGGTCCAGCTGCTCTAGGAGTTCAACAGGGGGATGGCAACGTGGATCTAGCCTATGCATCATATCTGTTCATGTGTTAATTTTTTGATATGCAATATGCAATTTCTTAAAATGTATTGTTAAAATAAGTATGATTCACATGCACTGTGATATTCTATTAGTGCACACATCTAGTTTTTTACTTGAACTGTGCTTTGGTTTGCTACATGAATGGGAGTATGATGTTTTCCAATACATATGAATGAACCTAGAGCCGACTCTAATATTTATATCATTCACTAATGTTTGTAGTTTGTGGATGTAGGGTGCTACTTTCAAACAGGTTAATAGTGTGGCCTGGAGGGTATCCGAGTGAAGTGAAAATCTTCAGTAATATTAGGTGTGCCTAACTCTTTTTTTTTTTTTTTTAGTTTGATGAATGTTCAAGAAGAAATGGCTATGTTATTTCCATTTTGGACTTGTGACTTAGATAGCGTGATGATATATGTGAACATGTGATTGTGATTTATGACTCCTGTGATATATTTGTGGTGATTGAATATGATATATATTATATTTGTGAATTGTGTCACAAATGAAATAAACAAAAAAAATACAGATTCTGGTCACTTTGCCGAGTGTCAGATTCTGGTCACTTTGCCGAGTGTCAGATTTTGGTCACTTTGCCGAGTGTCAGATTTTGGTCACTTTGCCGAGTGTCAGGGGCCTGAGTCAACTGCATGGTTTGCCGAGTGTCAACTGCTTGACACTTGGCAAAATATACATAGTTTGCCGAGTGTGACGGAAGTGACACTCGGCAAACCGTGCATACTTTGCCGAGTGTCAGGCAGGTGACACTCCGCAAACCGGGCGTTAGGGTTTCGACCGTTAGCGAATTTTTTTGCCGTGTGGCGTACCTGACACTCGGCAAACGCTTTGCCGAGTGCTCGACGTTTGACACTCGGCAAAGCGCGCTTTGCTGGCCAATTCTATGCCCAGTCCGGTTTGCTGAGAGTGTTTTTGGCGCTTTGCCGAGTGTCTCAGGCACTCGGCATACCGCGCGAATCCAGTAGTGATGCTCACGTAGTCACGTGGACAGTCTAGGGGTGCACCAACATGACAGAGCCCAGAAAATATATATAGTTTCATGCATATCCAATTTTGCATATCCAATTTTCCAAACTGAGATTAAAATGCATGTGATGCTTATGATGATTATGAAAATGATCATAAATGTCGCGATCGTGTCGTGACACTTATCTCAACTAATCAAATTCAATGTAAATTCGCCTAACCTCTCCCAAGTTACATCGAGGATCCTGTTGCCTTCTGTTCTAGTGCCGGTAGGCGCAGCCCACGAAAGAGGTCCATGACAAATTGTCTCTTCGGTTCATCCAGGTGTTTTTGATAGTTTGATTGTCCTTGAGAAAATTTCTTCAGTTCCGTTGAAAGCTACAAGAATCTGTTATGTGCCATCTAAAAATATAGCTTCCCTTCATTGCCATCCACCATTCCATTGTGCCATTATTATAATTACACACAACAATAAAATTGCTTGTTAGTTAGTATTAAAAAAATAACCGTACCCTTATGGTTTTTAGTCCCTTGTGTGCCATTACAGTTACACAACAGTTGTTAGTTGTTATCCTTGCATTCTCTCCAATCTACCTTCAATTGCTACTCCTTCACTTCTTGTTAGGACCAGCGGCTCGCCGGACCTAGGCTCTCGATCTCACCGGCGCTCTAAACGACAACGCAGTTCGCGGTCACCGCAGTCACGAGGACAAGACACACACAGGATATTTTCAGACTGGCAACCGCACAGCCTCTCCATGCATTCGATCTGTATTTCACGGGCCCTGATCCGCAATTCCCGCCACGACGTGCAGCTGCACGATGCGCCATCATTTGTGGACGCTCGTGCGACATGCACGGCATGCATGCCATGGCGGAGCTGACCCCCTGGACGCGGTCATAGCGCAGTGCGCGCACATCTCTGCACTACCTATGATTCTACGCTCTGAATACAATTATGTTTGTTACATGAATGTGACTGAAACATAAACATGTAATGCACCTAACACTTAGACAATGCAAACAACTAAACATGGATAACTATCTGTCATGATTATCGAGCTCAACATTCACCCCCTTAATCTTGACAGACTGCACTGACTCCCAGCTTCTGCCTCATTTCGATGAACTTCACCCTACCAAGTGGCTTGGTTAGTATATCAGCAAGCTGCCGATCAGTGCCAACATGTTCAACCTCTGCAATGCCCTCACTTATACATTCCCTGATGTAATGATACCGTGTATCAATGTGTTTGCTCCTTTCATGATACACCGGGTTCTTGCTCAGCTCTAGAGCAGATTTGCTGTCCACCAACAACTTGAACTTCTGTACTTTCTTTCCTGTCAGATCTGTGATAAGTCTGCTCAACTAGACTCCCTGGCAAGCTGCTGTGGCTGCAGCAATGTATTCAGCCTCACAGCTGGACAGTGATACCACTCTTTGCTTCTGAGAGGTCCAAGTCACAGTGTTTCCATTCAAGAAAAACAAAACACCTGATCTGCTCTTTCGCTTCTCCATGTCACCAGCATGGTCACTGTCTGAGAGACCCAGCAGTTTCAGACCTGAAATGGACTTCTTCTCATAAGTGCAGCCATATCCAATTGTACCAGCTATGTACCTCACTATCCTTTTTATTGCAGCCCAATGTTCAGTGGTTGGAGCCTCCATTAATCTGCTCACCATCCCCACTGAAAAAGCTAAATCAGGCCTAGTGTTAACAAGGTACCTTAGGCTACCCACAATACTCCTGAATTTTGTGACATCTCTTGCAGAATCAGGTTTGCCAGGTACTAGTTTGCTGTTTTGTTCCATAGGAGTATCCACTGGATTACAGCCCGTCATGCCACAGTTCTCAACTATTTTAGCTGCATATGCTCTCTGACAGATCACAATTTTTCCAGGCTTTTGTTTCACCTCCCTTCCCAAATAGTAGCTAAGTAACCCAAGGTCACTCATGCTAAAAATCTGATGCATTTGGTGCTTGAATCCAGCAATCTTACCATTGTCAGGGCCACAGATGATGAGATCATCCACATATACACCAATTAGCAGTAGTGATTCACCACTCCCTTTCTTGTATACAGCATGTTCCTCCTCACTTCTCTGAAAACCCAGTTTGAATAAGACCTGATCCAATTTTGCATTCCAGGCTCTGGGAGCCTGTTTTAATCCATAAAGTGCTTTGTTCAGTTTCAACACTTTGCCTGGATATTTGGGATTTTGGAACCCTGGTGGCTGGTGGACATAGACTTCTTCTAGCAAATCTCCATTTAGGAATGCAGACTTTACATCCATGTGATGTACCTCCCATTCTCCCTGAGCTGCCAGTGCAAGTATCAATCTTACTGTTTCAATTCTTGCCACAGGTGCAAAAACCTCTTCATAGTCCACCCCCTGCCTCTGAGCATAGCCTTTTGCTACTAGTCTAGCTTTGTACTTGACAACATTACCCTTTGGATCTCTTTTCACTTTGAACACCCATTTCAGTCCTATTGCTTTGTGCCCCTTTGGTAGATTTGTGTAGTACCAGAGTGTTGTTTTCTTGTATGGCGCAAAAAAAAGTGTTGTTTTCTTGTATGGACAGCAATTTAGTTCTCATAGCATCTATCCAACACTGTTCTTCAAGTGCTTCATCCACACCTTTTGGCTCATCTGCAGCCAACATACACAACCCACTGTACTCATAGTCATGTTTTACTTCAGTGGAGTCAAACAGATCATTCAGACTTCTGAATCTCACAGGACCCTCTTCTGAACTTTCTGAATCCTGACTTTGTGGTGTTTGCAAGCCTTGGTTCTGTGCGTGGACAGTACCTGAGGAGTGATGTGGACTAGGTGTTGCTTCATGTGGAGCCACAACCCCATTCTGTCCAGCAGGTGCCTCCCCATCTTCCTGATCAACAGGTGGAGCTTCATTGACTGCTGTTGTCGGATTTTGGTCAGAGTTCTCATAATGAACCACAAAGGTTTCCTCTTGCTGTTGAGTTGTGCTAGTTGTCTTTGTCCAGTCCCAGGGTTGATTTTCTTCAAAGATGACATCTCTGCTAATCACCAGTCGACCAACAGATGGATCAAAGAACCTATAGCCTTTTGTGCCAGATTCATAACCGATGAATACCATTTTGGTAGATCTGTCTGACAACTTATTCAGTCCAGGACCAACATTCTTGACATTTGCTACACACCCAAACGTTCTGAGGTGTCCAACATTAGGCTTCCTCTTGTGCCATGCTTCAAAAGGTGTCTTGCCTTGCAAGCTCTTGGTGGGTGACCTGTTTAGCACATACACAGCAGTCATTACAGCTTCACCCCAGAACTTTGCAGGCACATTCATAGACTTGAGCATGCATCTGGCCATCTCCACAACAGTTTGGTTTCTTCTTTCCACCACCCCATTCTGTTGTGGTGTATAGGGTGCAGTAGTGTAGTGCTTGATGCCATGTTCATTGCAGAATACAGAAAACAGATGTGAAGTAAATTCACCACCTCTATCTGTTCTCGACTCTTTCAGCCTGTTGTCAGATTCCACTTCAGCCCTGAGCTTAACCTTTTGGAAAAACTCTAAGGCCTGGTCTTTAGTCTTCAACATCTCCACCCACATGTACCTGCTGTAGTCATCTACTACTAGCAAAAAATATGAGCACCCCCTGGAGTTCTTGGAGTGATGTGACCACACAAATCTGCATGAACAAGCTGCAGACATTTTTCTGCTCTAAATTTTGACACCTAAGGGAATGGAATTCTATGTTGTTTCCCAAGAACACAACCATCACATACTTGTTCTATCTTGTTCACAGTTGGCATACCTAGCACCATGCCTTTGCAGCTAAGATCCCTCAAAGCTCTGAAGTTTAGGTGACTAAATCTAGCATGCCAAACCCAAGCAGCATCATCTGACTTAGCAAGCAGACAAACAGGTGACACTGAACCAAGTTTTACTGTGTACAACCTATTTGCAGTTCTAGGAGCACACATTAACAGGGCTTGTTCTTGATCATAAACACATAACTTTCCATTTCCTAAGTGTAACATCAGTATTTTTAACCATCTTAAATTTCACTAAAAATTTGAACTTTTTAAGATTTTCCAACAAATTAAAATGTGACTTTATTTATTTTCCGCAAAACTGTTTTCGAAAACATTTTCTGAAAACCATGCATTAAAATTCACCATATGCATTCCCGTACATTGCTCGATTCATTTGTTGCTTAAATGATTGAAGGCTTGATTGATTTCCTTCATGGTTGTTTGCATGTTTGCTTGCCTTCTGGAATTTATTTGAGGCACCGAAAACACTCCTTGAATTTCCTATCCCTTCCTTGACTCAAATTAATTTGTTCCTTGACTTATTTCTATCTGAAATAATTCCTTGATATTGTTCCTTGAAAACATTCCTTGACCTCTCCCTTGAATTCCCCAACCTTCACCTTTCAAACCACCATGATATTCTGATTCAAAATTCTTTTAGATGTAAACTAGTTTTATTTCTGGGAAAATGGAAAACCATTTTTGTAAATGGAAAAAGGTTCGCGGGCTTATTCTCCTCCCCTCTCCCAGCTGGCCCAGCCCATGCACACTCCCTCTCTCCTTCTCCCGCATGCGCCGGAGCGAGGCCGAACTGGCCCAGTCCGCCAGCAGCAGCAGGAAGGTAGCCCCGGCGTGTCAGCTTCACCTCCCTCCTCTGTTTAGCTCTCACTACGAACAGTGCCACCGTTGACCTCTGCACCGCGTAGCCTCCGCGTCGACGCTGCACCGCCTTACTATGCGACACCGCCTCCCTGTAGGTAGCTGACTTACTGTGCGGAACCGACCTACTCCGGCTATAAAAACCGACGAGCTTGCCGTTGCTCCTCGCTCCTCCGAGCTTGGCCACAGCACGCCGGGAAGAAAATTTCCGTCCAGTGAACACGACGGAGCCAAGGGCCCAAGGTTGCTGTCGCCTCGTCCGCCTGCAGCCCCGCCGCGCCGGAGTCCCGTTCCGGCCCGCGAAAGCCGCTGCCGAGACCGGCGCTGCTCGCCAGCCCCGCCGGCGAAGCTAACCCGCACGCGCGCACGCCTGCCACCCGCGGACGCACAGCATCATCAGAGGTGGGAGCTCGAGCACTGCCTCGGGACGGAGACCGCGCCGGAGCGCCGCGTTGCGCTCTGCTTCATCCTACTTGTCCGACCGCCGAGGCCGAGCACCGCCGGAGCGCTCTGCTCTGCTCGACCGAGAGCGCCGCTGCGAGCCACAGCCCCGGCCAACTCCGACACCGTGTCGGAGTCGAGCCTGTCCGCCGGCGACGCTGCTCCTGCTCTCCTCCCGTCCATCTCCCTCTCTCTCTCTCTCCCCTCCGTTCTCTCTCTCCTCTCTCTATTTCTCTCGTTCTGCGGATGCGAACGGGAACAGGCAGGGCAAGCAAATGCACACAGTCGATGGCATCCAATGCCCAAGTCACGTGCAGGACCCAATGGGCAGGTGCCACCTCCTCCCCTCCTCTTGCGCGAACGTGGTCCATGTGAAATACAGGGAGAAAATGGGTGAGTGCCCTGATCGGTGCACAAGAGAGTGAGCCAGGTCTATACCACAATAACCGACAAGCACTGACCAGCCCTGGACCCACGCGTCAGCTGCCTAGAAATTGCTACGCGCCTCCGGAGAAATGTACACAGGAGATTAATTCAAGGCCTTCCCTATTCTAGAAAATTCCCATAAAAATTCTTAAATAAATTAGGTACATTCTAAAACCTATCCAACCCCTTTCCACTTCATTTTCATTCTTCAAAATTCCTAGAAGTATTTTCCTATCTTTTCTCCGACCCGCGTTTCCCGCTAAACTTTTAAAATCCACATCTCCATCTTCCCAACTTCAAATTCCGAAATTCATCCACCAAATATCTTCTAAAATCAATCCCTACCTATTCATACCATTTCTTTAATTTTGGTGCCCATTTAAATTCTAGCTGTATTTATTTTCTTGTTCTTCCTTATTTTATTTTTCCGCTAACCCGTAGTTACACTTGCACCGTATATTCACGTAGGCATATACACCATGTCACGTATACGAATACATGAATATACACCCGCACATAGAAACGTTCATCGGGTGTATGTATATGTATGTATAAACCTGTATATAAATATATATTATATATGCATCATATATACTCCTAACGTATCATACCTATGCATGGCTAACTGTCTCCCCCTCTCCCACCTTTCTAATCTTCCCTAAGCGCATACATATGCATGTGCGTATGTGTCGTTAACCTATCCTCCAGGCATATACATATGTGTATGCGTATATGTCGCTAACCCCGCTAACCCTTTGTATGTATACTTATATACGTACCTAACCACTCTAACCCGAGGCACATACATATGCATGTGCGTATGTGCTGCTAACCCCTCGTGTGAATCTGTAGAAGTCGGCCATATCATTTGTGATGACTTGGTCAGGCTTTCTACTTCCGATTCACACAATAATAGTAAAAACCCCTCCACTAGTTAGGATCGTTTTTCTCTCTATGTTATTTTGATTGTGCTTGTATTGTTTCCTTTGTTGGAGTTTCTTGCTTGTCAACGCTAGACGGCGTAGGATAGAAGACGACGTGAAGAGAACCTGAAGGCACCAGAAGCAAACCACGAGAAGATGGAGGAATCCTAGGAGCACAAGTACATGAAGACAAAGGAACAAGGATGTCAGGAATCAGGATCCCAGAACATGGTTGTCATCGAGTAAAGGCAAGTCTAACTTCCCTTTCCCTCCTTCCCCGTTTTTCCCATACCAATACTTCCCTCTCCCTAAATATCTCCATCCACCAAAACCACCACAAGCCCCAACTTCCCTTCCACCTTGCCACCTATATTTCTCCTACCCCAAAAGCCCCTCTCCTAAATATCCTCTCCACCAAAAGCCTACCATATAAACCACCACCACCCATCCATACCTTCCACCCCTCCCTTCCATATATCATGCCACTACCATCCCAATTGTCTCTCTTACTCCCACCATATTCACCACCTCCACCACCAAACCTACACCTCCCATTCTACCACCTGAACTAAATAAACCTGATTTATTTCATTATATTTATGTAAATGCTTAAATAATAATTCAGCTGTGATTAAACATGTGAACATGAATTCTGATATGCTGTAATAACTAAAACTTTTCGACTGAGCAAGCGGGAGGTAATTTCATGCGGTGTGAAATTACCTTTGGGTAGGTTCGCCCGGAGTGGGTTCCTACTTGGAGATGCTTGTCTTGGTCATAAATTGACTAGTCATAAGCCACTCTCGCCTGGTCAGAAACTCATACAGCCACATGTCTATATGGGTAGACCTGCGATCCACACCCCGTAAGGTTGAAGCATAATTTCTATCGGGAGACCGGAGGAGCAACGGATTGTTAGGAGCTGAATGGGGATACTGGCCCCATGTACGGTCAGCGTGGGGATACTGGCCCCACGTTAAATTTCTGTTGGGCCGTGTGCGAGCGGCTTATTAAATTCTGGGCCGAGTTGAGCCAGTCATATATTCCTGTTTATTGCATGATAGGGTTCATGCAAGTCACCGTGTGGATTTCTGATACCTGATTAATTCGTGGTAGAGTTATATGGATCCTTAGGTAGCTCTAACCGGGTACGGACGCTTGTTAGACCTGTCTAAGCCATGACGATGCTGTTGGACTGTGTCTATCGTGTGGGAAAATTTGTACACCTCTGCAGAATTTTACTGAATCTATTCGAATAGCCACGTCCTTGGAATGGGCAACCGCCGGGATAAGATCACTTATGTATAGGGATAAACACTATAATAAAGGTATGAATTCTGATGACTGATGATAATAACTAACCTGGGAACTAGCGAGAAGGGTTAATGCTCTCCTAGGGCCCAAACCTTCATTTTATATATATTATAACTTTACTCCTATCATTCACCACCTATTCCCTATAATCCTACCTTCCCTTTCTACCTTTCCTTTCATCCCCGTTAGGCTTGATGAGTACGTTATGTACTCAACCCACTCGATAATATGTTTATAGGGATCCAGCAATGGGAGTATACGCAAGGATGCAGCCGCAGAAACTACACGAGGATGGAACCGCAGGAGTACATGCTAGGATGGAACTTTTGAAGGTGATGCAAGGATGGATCTACAAGGACATACACGACGATGGAGATATAGCCCTCGAGTAGGAGATTCAAGCAACAGAGACTACAAGTGATGGATCACAAGAATGAGCTGAAGACTGAGGTTTACGTCCACGCTCCAAGTTGCCTGTAGGAATGGAACCACGACATCGTAGGAACGCTGTGTTAGACTTTGATGTTTGTTATAGGCCTATGGCCATCTTTGTAAATGTAAACCTTGTAAATGTGTTTTCCACGTTAGTAATAAAAGTATGGTTATATTGATATCAATCTTGTTTAATTTGTACGTATCAGCTACTGATCCAGGGGCTGATACAGGATGTACAGTGGACCCCAAAAGTAGGGGCCCGACACTAAGACACCTTTGAACCCTTTTTCTTCTAACTGACCCAAACTTATGATGTTACTGTTAAGAGCCGGTATGAAGTAGACTGTCAGTTAGTACCTTGTGTTGTTGATGGCGACCCTGCACCACCACTGATCCAACTCCATGGATCTCAACTCGTGAGCCGTCAGCGAAGCGTACGGTGCCACGCACTCCTTCTTCAAGCTGTTGCAGCGCCGACCGGGTTCTGGTCATATGGTTGCTGGCACCCGTGTCGAGCACCCACACGCCGTCTTGGGTGTCCGCCGGGATCACGTTCTCTGCCAAGTGCACGGTGTGTGCTGGTCCACGCGCCCCGACGGCATCGCACATCGCCAACATCAATGCCGGCTGATGGTCCGCCCTGTTCACCACCATGTTGGCTTCAGGTTGCCGCGCCTCCTTCTTCTTCTCCTTCTTGGGCCGCTTGCAATCCTCTGCCCAATGGCCATAGATGCCACAGTTGTGGCACCGGCCCTTTCGACATGGCGTGCCCTTCAGAGGTCAGTTTGACCTTTGCCGAGGCCTCGCCGTCAGAGCGTGCCGCCACCTTGCCCTTTGTGGCGCCCGCATTGGATCCACTGCTGTTCCCCTTCGATCCCGATTTGAATCGATGCTTGTGCTTCTCCAGCCACTCCTCTTCAGCGAGCAGGAGTCGCCCGGCCTTGTCCACCACCTGTTCGACCTTGACATCGAGACGATCCTCCGCCGTCCGCAGCCGACCGACCAATTCCTCCACCGTCATGGTCTTCATGTCACAGAACATCTCTATGGACACCACCACTGGCGTGAAACGGGCGGGCACGACTCAAAGGAACTTCTTTACGACTCGAGTGTCCTCCACAGTCTCACCCAGCGTGCGGAGGTTGGCGACGAGGTTGGAGATGCACATGCCGAAGGCGTCGACGGTCTCACCGTCTTTGAAGCCGATGTCCTCGAAATCTTGGAGCAGCCTTTGGGCATTAACTTCCTTCACCCGATCTGCGCCGAGGCGCATCGTCTGCACCAGTTCCCACGCCTCCTTCACCGTCTTCTTGCTGCCAAGAATCTGCCACATCTCCTTGGGCACCGAGCGCAGGAGAGCACTCATGGCTTGGCGGTCTTGCGATCTCTTGACATTGGTCCCTGGATCAATGGTGTGCCAGATCTCCAACTGCCTCCAGGTTGCACTGGACGAGCATCGCCCACTCTGCATAGTTCCCCTGATCTAGCATAGGCTAGACCAGAGAACTCTCCCTCACGACCGGCCTGGAGGAGCTTGATGACCGCGGGATGTCGCCCATGGCGTTCGCTAGGCGTTCTCCGAGGGATGACAAACTTCTTCCTCGGGGGTTCTCGCGGGGGGCTGATAGACCCACCGTAGAACATGCACCTCGCTTTGATACCATGTGTTAGGACCGGCGGCTCGCCGGACCTAGGCTCTCGATCTCACCGGTGCTCTAAACGACAATGCAATTCGCGGTCACCGCAGTCACGAGGACAAGACACACACAGAGGATATTTTTAGACTGGCAACCGCACAGCCTCTCCATGCATTCGATCTGTATTTCACGGGCCCTGATCCGCAATTCCCGCCACGACGTGCAGCTGCACGATGTGCATCATTTGTGGACGCTCGTGCGACGTGCACGGCATGCACGCCATGGCGGAGCTGACCCCCTAGACGCGGTCATAGCGTAGTGCGCGCACATCTCCGCACCTTGTTGGAACCGAGACTGGGCTCGGCTTCCGGTCCGGCCGGGCTCGCCGTACATGCACGCGAGCTGGCCCACGGAGCACACACATCAAGGTCTGGCCTAACTCAATCCCAAAAGACTAGGCTGATAGGTGAGGACTACCACGCCTTATATGTTGTGCTCCCCCACCATCGATTACCGATGTAGGACTAACCTCAACACTTCTCCCCCATACAGGGAGCTTACCACATTGCATGCGAAGAATTGCGCTCACACCGCCTTGTTACTTGATAGATGACGGAGGTAGAGAATTCATAAGTATGATGATGACAGGGACCAGAAAACTTGAATTGTGTCACAATAAGTTGCAGAGAAACATAGAGGATTACATATAAAGAGGATGAAACAAATAATTTATTCGTAATCTTAACACACACATATTGGATCGATTCTCCTTATGCAGAAGTGCTGAAGGAAAACAAAAGATCGTATGTCACGAGTCACGACTTTTATTTAGGTAGCTAGTAGAGTAGTGACTGTGTTGTTTGGGGAAAAAAAAATGTGGACTGGTACACCCTTTCGTCAAAGCTGTGGAGGAGTCTGAGTCTGACTGGACGAGGCTTCTTGTTTTGAGCTATAGGCTTGTGTTATGATGGAGATGAAGAAGAAGAGAAACACAACAAGGACCTCAATGGGGAAGAGCATGATGACCTTCCAGGATGTGCGAGACTCCCCAGAACTGCCTGCGGTGTAGGCTACCAGCAGAGCGAGCACGTCCAGCACAATGGCTGTGTGCGCCCGCCGAAGAGACGTGATGGCGTTCTCCACCGCCGGCAGCATCATCCGTGAGAGGAGCAAGGCGATGACGATGATGGAAGCCACGAAGGAAGCAGAGTTGCTGTAGAAGAAAACATTGTACCGCCGCTTGTTGATGTCGTGGAGAACGGGGTTGCCAGCAGAGTGCCCATCACGGTCCTCCCTCCACATGCCACCAGGTGGTTTTAGGCCTGCCAGGTAGGTGATGCTCGCAGCCAGTATGCCTACCAGCATCAGGTAGTTAGCCATGTATTTTTCTTTCTCTGGTGAGCACTCGTGATTTTTATGCTGATGTCCTTCTTCCAGCAGCATCTTCTTGCCTTGATGCTTCTTTGAGGATGTGGACTCGTCATTTTTATCCTGTCGTCCTTCAACGTCGTCGTCCTTGTTTGAGGGCTGCTCCTGCTTTTTCCGGTGATGCTGAAGACAGCGCCTGATTGCCAAGCAGATAACAATGGCAAAACCCACAGCAACCAATACTAAGAGGATGATGGAGGTTTTCAGATGCATAGAGGTTCCAGCAGCGTAGGCACCCATGAGGCCGAACATGCCGGCCACTATGCACACATACAGCGCGTAGCACCGTATGCCCGGCTTATACATATTCTGGTTGAGGAGGAGGACGATCAGCGCCGCGGACGCCATGAAGCTCGCCGCGTTGCAGTAGAAGAAGGCCTTGTAACGGCGAGGGTACATGTCCTGCAGGACCGGATAGCCCGCGCGGTGGCCGAGCTTGTCATCGTCCTTCTCCCACAACCCACCCGGCGGGGTCAGGCCGGCCTGGTAAGCCAGCGTCGCAGCCAAGATGGCAAGAAGCAGCAGCACCTCACGCTTCCTCTCCAGCTCCTCTCCATTGTCGCTCCCGTCGTCTAGCGTGAAGAAGACGATGTGGATCACCACGTAGATGAGGACGGCGCCAGCCATGGCCACCGTGTAGATCGTCGTGCTGGTGTCCCTGCAGCTCCCGGCGGCGTACGCGCCGATGAGGCCGAAGAAGTCCAGTATCAGGGCCACCAGCAGGGCGTGGCCTCTCCTCACCAGGCTCGTCTTCTGCAGCATCACCACGATGACGAGGGATGCCACGAACGCCGCTGAGTTGAAGTAGAAGAAGACCTTGTACCGTGCAGGGTGTGTTGTTAGGAGGATGGGGTCTCCCACGCTGTGGCCCTCGCCGCTGTCTGCCCAGACGCCACCAGGTGGATCTAGTCCGGCCAGGTATGTGATGGTTGCACCAAGAGTGGCAAGCAACTGAATGTATTCATCAAGCTTTCCATATGCTTTGGATGCTGTTACGTTCTCCTCATTCCAAACTATGCGAAAATCACTATTACAGGAAATTATCAAATTAATTTGTGAGTAACTAGCAGTTTACGAATGGCAAATAATAATATTATTAGTTATTAAATGACCGTATATATAATACTGTACTATTACTGCCACATTAGTGACAGCTGGAAAAAAAATTATGATTATAAACAGTCATGTGTTTTTTATATTAGAATATTCAGTGTCAAAATAAACAGTCATGCATGTGTAGGATAGATTTTATTACTCCTCCATCCATTGCATAGTACAATAAGATCCTTTGCTTTTTCTAGATACATTACTTTTACTATCTATTTAGAAAAAGGGAGGTATCTATGTACATAGCAAAAGGGAGGATATCTAGAAAAGCCAAAACATCTCTTGTAATTTGGATCGGCGAGACAATAATATAATTGGCTGTTATTATGTTAGAAATAAACTTACGAACCTGCCAACAGCCAACAGTGTCATACGTATATAAAGAGTTACATTAGCAGATAGCGAGGGGGAGGATTACCCACACATTCAAATTGAAGCGATACGCGATGCAATAAAGACGTAGAGCTATGTAGTTAGGAAACGAATTCAACGCAAAACCATCTTAAGAACTTGAAAAATGGAAAATTTACCTGATGAACTTGGGCTCTCTGAACCCTTTGGTGAGTCCACCACAATGCGTGGAGATTATGTGACGAAGAGCAGGTTCCACGTACATGCAGGCCACAACTGGAACAACTAGGGCGACGACATAGCCGGTGTGCTTGCCGTCCCTGCAACTCCCGGCGGCGTAGGCGCCCCCGAGGCCCAAGAGCGATGTGATGATGAGCCCATACAGGCCAATAACCCTTCGTGTCATCTTCTCCTCGAGCTGGAGCTTCTCATAGTCCACAGTGAGTATGATGGCAAGCAGGGACGTGACGAAGGCGGTGGTGTTGCAGAAGAAGAAAGCCTTGTAGCGGTGGGGGTGGAGGCGCTGCAGCACGGGGTCGCCGGCGGCGTGGTGGCCTGCCTCCGCGCTCCGCCAGAAGCCACCGGGCGGGTTCAGCCCGGCCACGTACGCGCTGGTGGCCGCGAAGATGGCGAGCACCAACAGCATCTCGTGTTTCTCCGTGGGCTTCTTCCTTCTGTCTTCTTCTTCTTCTTTCTTCTTGGCCGCCGCGGCGGCGGCAGCAGCGATGGTATCTTCAATGCCCCGGTTCGTGGTATCTTTAGCTCGCCGGTGATGGGAGTTGGCCGCTGCAGCCCCACCTCCACCACACCCCAATCTAAGCAGTGTGATCTTTTGCAGCAGTGGCGTGAGGTGTTTCCTTAGGTAGACGGCGAAGGCGACGGCTGGCGTAGACGGCGACGCCAGACACCAGCAGGGAGGCGCAGATGGTGGTGAACATGTCGTGGCTGATCCCGGCGGCGTAGGCCCCCATGAGGCCGAGCCCGTCGACCAGCATCACCGTCCACATGAGGAGCAGGAAGCCCTCGCTGCCTTCTCTCTGCATGACGAGGAGGAGGAGGCCGAGCAGCAGCGACGCGGTGAAGGAGATGGCGTTGAAGTAGTAGAAGACGATGTAGCGCCGGTAGTTGGTCTCCCGGAGGATGGAGTCGCCGGCCACATGCGCGTCGCCGTCCTCCAGCCATGAACCCCCCGGGAGGTTCAGCCCCGCCACGTAGGTCACCGTCGCCACCAGGGTGGCCAGCAGCAGCAGGTACTTCTTGAGCAGGTACTCCGTCGATGCGATTGTGGCAGGAGGACTGCTGCTGCTGCTGTTGTTGCCAGCAGCCTGCCGCCGCGTGTCGCTAGTTGCCGCGCTGGCACCGTCGTCGGCCATTCTAGTGCGTTGGTTGGGTGCTTGTATTGGAGCATGCAGTGCAGTGGTGGCTGGTGATACGAATTTATAGAGCTCACTCAGCTGGGTGTCTGCATGCATGCGTGTGTCCCAATAGTGGCATTACTTGATCGGGTCATTATCTTATTGTGGACTCTATGTATTCCCTTGTCATTCCAGCCTGGATCGACTTTAAGAAAATGTTTTATGCCCTTCGTATATGACCATCATGCATGCATTGGGAGCACGTTTGGTTTCGGTCCCTCATGTCTCGTGCACACTTTTGTTTCCAGTAAAATATAAATAAACAAATAATAATAAAGAGAAGAGTACGTAACGTGTCCATTCTGTATGGCCATATATCCTGCATCCATCCAGATAACTGGTTAATGTATGTAATGGTTCGACTATATAACAAATTCATGCAAATGTGTGGTGGCACTTGTTATTGTTAGCAGCATGCATGCATTGCATGTGTCTATAGCCCTATTGAAGGTATGGAACGGACTGGTGTGCATCTGCTATCCATATTTAGTTAGCTTATCGATAATTTATTGATATTACACGCAGAGGTCATTTTCTAAAGCGCTCCACCCCCACCCCAGAAAGAGAAAAAGCTTCTTCCCCAAACTATACGAGCACACGCTTGACACTCTGTAAGGCGGACGGGCCCAGTGGCATCTTTAAATTATATTCCAGCCTTTGCCTATGGTATTCCCACGCAACACAGCAAATTAAAAGACCTCTACACGGCAGGTTTCGGTTCCCTCATGTCATATATCCTTGTTCTGGAGTTGTGACTTCTTTGGAATTGATTGGATCG
The DNA here is from genome assembly GCA_038502445.1 of Eremochloa ophiuroides. Classification (NCBI taxonomy): domain Eukaryota; kingdom Viridiplantae; phylum Streptophyta; class Magnoliopsida; order Poales; family Poaceae; genus Eremochloa; species Eremochloa ophiuroides. The sequence goes on along the minus strand of JAHLJS010000007.1, from coordinate 95,011,312 downwards.
GTGTTAAATTTGTAGGGCTATAAATTTTTACATGCGGTCATCGGATCCAGCATTAATCTGGAGTAGTCAATCATTTAACATATCTCGATGCCGGATGGTTGGGGCTTGTTCGGCCGCAGGGCTACGTTTTTCTCGATGGCCGTGCCTAAACACGTGACTGATTTTCCTCTTCTCTATCAGACCCGCCCAAACACGCCCGCTCGCCGCCATCATGCATGCACGCGCCACCCGCACCCATCTTCTCCCTCTCTCCCTCCCTCTTTTTCCGGCACCCAGCAAGATCCTTGCCAGCAAGCCCCGACAAGCTCCTCCCCGCATCCCACCGCGCCCCACCGCTCCGATGATGGCGGCTTCGAGCAGATCCGGCGAGGCACCTCCTCCTCCTCCTCTCCTCCTCTTGGATCTCCAAGCTAGGGCTCTGTCGGTCTCTCCCCTTCTCCTTCCCAACTCCAGCAGGCATAGAAGGGCCCGCGTTGGCGGTGGTGGCCGGGCCAGGGAGGGACGGGGGGCGCCATGGCCGGAGGGAGGTTGTCACTACCGGAGCTTGCAGTGGCCGGAGGGGAAGGGGAAGGGGAAGAAAGTGGCCGCCGCGGCGAACCCTGGCCCTAGTTCGCTGGAGCTCCGGCAAACCCTAGCACTGGCAGTGTGGCGGTGGGGGCGGTGGCGGGGGCAAGTACGATGACAAGAGTGGGGCTGCCGGCGAGAAAGAAGACCGTGCGGGTTGGGAGGTTGAAGACGACTGCTGCACGTTGGATTAGGATCCAATGGCTCTCAACGTTGCTTGATGAATATGAAAAGGGTGCGACCGTGCCTGAGACGCACCCTTTTCATTAAGAATAAAGTAGAGTTACAACAAATAGTCTTAGTAAGCCAAGACTTACCAAAACCGACACGATCCCTGGAAAACTAGTCTTATAGGGATTAAACGCAATTCATAATATTAAGTGATTGCATACACATAATTCATGAGCGAATGTGTGGCTCGGATAGCCACTAAAGATGACACCTCTAGGCAACCGAGACCTCTCTGATGTTAAGCTTACCAACTCGAGACGACACATCACTTCCTTTCATGTTTCCAGCTAAACTACAGGCGACAAGGGTTCCTCCAGCAGTGAGAGGATGCAGGAGGAAATACTCATAGAAGCGACGACGACACCTCCAGACCATCATCCTACACTACTAAAACTAGATTTTGTGGAGGTGGTCACAAAATTTAGTGTCTTCTAAAATACTTAAAGGATTTTTTCGGAGGCGGCCATTTTATTTACGGAGACGGTCAAAAATTGTCCGCATCGCTTAATCGACTTATGAAAGAGGCTCGCCTTCAAGAATGGAAACCGTTTCCTCAAGCGGGCATGTTAAGAGGTCTGTCTTATATTAGTTAATAAGGCCAAGCCTAATTCTAAGTCCGATATGACCCTCTCACTATATAATTCCATAGATGAAACCCTAGCTTAATATCCATCTGTCTTCCACTGCGCTTCTCTCTTTCGCTCTGGCTCGCCCCTCTAGTCTTCGACACCGGTAGCGTCATGGAGGAACAAGATACCGACGCTGGAGCCGTCCACATCCTCATCCTCCTTCTAATGGTGGCCCTTGTTTTTGCGGCGCCATCGCCTTCCTTCCAGTGTCGCCATCATCTTCCTTCAGGTGATGGCGGTAGGGAGGAAGCGGATCATGTGGATCCTGGCTTGGAGGACGCGGATCTCACGGATCCCACCTTGGAGGACGCAGATCTCGTGGATCCCACATTGGAGGACGCGGAGGCTTCGATCCTGCTCCGACGGGGGCTAGCTCACGACGGCGGAGGTTTTGATTTATGCTCTCCTAGAGGATGACTGCGCCCCTTACCGGTGATGGAGCTTTGATCCGCGCTCCTCGGCGGTGGGGGCTTCCATCCACGATGGATGTGGTGAGGAGTCCAGGAGCTCGGATTCAGCGGTGAGCCAGAGCATGGCGCGACGTGGAGGCACCAAAGCACGGTGCGTCGGGAAGGTGTGGGCTGATGCCGTGGCGGCGTGGTGCGTATCAACGGTGTGGCAGCGTGGTGCTGCTATTAGCGGCCTAGATAGGCCTAGATCCGATTGGTTTCTTTTGTTTTTCTAATTTAATTAACCGAGGTGGACCATACTAGACCGCCTGTGTAAAGAATGATTATCGCAGATCTTTGAATGGAGGCGGACTAGATGCCCACCTTGGGAAAGCGATTTTGACCGACTGATCATCAAAAGACTTAGGCCCTGTTTAGATCCCTTCTAAATTCTAAATAAAAAGGTCACATCAATTTTTGGACATATGCATGAAACATTAAATGTAGATGAATTTTTTTGCATGTTTGCACAGTTTGTGCAAAATCCACGAGACGAATCTTTTGATCCTACTGAGGTTATAATTGGACACTTATTGGAGAAGATTCCTCACTGCTACAGTGTCACGTTCCAAATCTTTTTGCATCTAAACGGGGCCTTAAGCTTATCATCAGAGAGATTCTTGTCCCATGCCAACTCAAGACTAGACATCACTTCCGTTGATGTTTCCAGCTGAACTATATATAAGCGACCCGGGCTCCTCCAGCGGTGAGAGGTTATAGGAGGAAATACTCGTAGAAGCGACAACGATGGCCCCAGAACATCATCTTCGGAGTTAGCAATCGAACAACCCATCTCTTGAATCAGCGGAAACGAAGGTGAAGTTGCAGCCAACACCAAAAGGAAGAACCGCATCATTGGGAAGATAACCATCAACTAGAGGTTGCAAGTAGCTGATCTCGTCTAGTAAGAACTCGATAAGCTCAAGCTCATGACTAGATAGCGACCTTTAAACCTCAGCAATTCACAGCTCAAAAAATAACCTCTCCAGCGACTGCCAATCTTACCATTACTAATTGGAGGCTTATTTTGAAGCCTCTACATGAAGCCAACTAAGATCTTAGGTGGACACTCTAGAAAAAGAGAAAAAAATCAAAGAAGCCTTCACGTGAAGCCACCTACACTACAAGAAACGCGTTCTTTGCCGAGTGCCAAATATCGCGCACTCGACAAAGACCTTCTTTGCTGAGGGTCTGGCTCTCGGCAAAGACAGGCACTCGGCAAAGAAAGTCTTTGCCGAGTGCCGGATACTCGGCAACGATCACCACTCGACAAAGAAATTTCAGGGACCGACGGCGTCGGGCGCCGTTACCTTTGCCAAGTGCCAGGAGTGTGGCACTCGGCAAACTCGAAACTTTGCCGAGTGCCAACCGTAGGCACTCGGCAAAGTGTTTTTTTTTTGTTTTTTATGCCCAAATTTTTTGGAGGTTTTCTACAGTAAGACAAGCAACATGTTGAAGTTTGGGACTTTTTTATTGCATTTTGATATATTTCTTTAGTTTATTTTGTTTTCTTGAATTTTTTCGAAAAATGTTGGTTTGAACTGCGGGTGCATGAAATAATGAAATGTAGCCATCCAAAAAATTATATTCATGTTGAAGGGTGTCTTTTGGGCCGTATCCAGGAACTCACCGAAAATTTTGAACGCCTTATTCGCGGAACATGGCGACCCGCTTGTTCTCGGATTGTATTTAAATTATATAAAATTCAAACGAAGTCCGAAAATCACGAAACTTATCGAGGTGTCGCGTTATTGCATGTAGAGGCAATGATTAAAAATTGAGAAGGTTTTAAGCTAGTTGACATGTTGACATGTTGACTGTTAATGACTAACAATTGTTCTTAATGACTTTTGCAGCAACTGGGAAGTTGTGTCCGGAAATGGTCGGCATATCAATGGCACGTTGGCCCTTCTAATTCGGCAGCACTACCCTGTGATGGTCATCTACGCTGGGGTGCCTTCGCCGTCCTGAACGTGGGACCACTTCCATGTCGCTGAGGACAGCGAGCACGGCACCATAGCGGCGCAGATTAATGCCGAGTTTTAGGTGAGTCTATGTCACACTAAATTGGTCAATACTATGTATTCGCTCTAAAAATAGTTAAACTATTACTCCTAGAAAACCCCCCTTAGCTACGCTACACTAAATTGGTCAATACTATGTATTCGCTCTAAAAATAGTTAAACTATTACTACTTGAAAACCCCCCTTAGCTACGCTATATTTGTAACACCATCAAAATCGTCTCTACGTTGGCTCATAAAGATGCTATTTGGCACGATTTCAAGAATGTATCTAATTATCATGATATTTAACATGCTTTCAACGTCAAGAGATATCTAGACACATTTTTTAACACGCTTTTGAAACCGTATTTAAAGGACACGAAATTAGTCACGCTTTCAACCGTCAATAACATCTACACACGTTGTAAAGCGTACCTCAAAATCATCAATAGGCACCTAGAAATGCTTTTTGACATGCAACTAAAAATGTATAAAGTTGACATAATTAGACATGCTTTCAACCATGAGTAGCATGAAGACACGTTATAAAGCATCTCAAATAATCGTCCTAATGCGCATAGAGATGTTTTCATTTGCAAAACTAGAAAATCTCTAGTTGACATGAAATTAGATACGCTTTTAACATTACTTGCTAGTAGAGACGTTTTAACGTGTATTAGAAATTTATCCTTAAACATTTTGAGACGTTTTTTTATGCGAAACTAAAAACGTGCAACCTACAGAATGGTCTATAAATTGACGTGACATATTATTCCTTAGACTTGATATGGTGTAGACGTGGCATACATTTTTTAATAAAAAATAAAAAATAGTGTGGCACGTGGAAGGAAACCGAGTATGCAACAAGCATTCTTTTTTGTTTTTTTCTAGAATTATTTGGGACTTTAATATTTTTATTATTCCTGATTTTACCAAAAAGAAACAAAATAGAATTATTTGGGACTTTTAACATTTTATTATTGTTCCTGATTTTACCAAAAAGAAAGAAATTATTAAAATAAGTGTGGTGCACAAGTATTGAACCTAGCAACTCTTGGAAGGAAACCGAGCAAGCAAACCACGGAGTCAAGTATGCTTTTGTGTTATCTTGTGATTATTTGATCCCTTTGACATTTTATTTCTGATTTTAGCAAAAAATAAAGAAAATAGTGTCGCACCTGTGGAAGGAAACCGGGCATGCAACTGAATAGGACAAGCATTCTTTTTTCTTTTTCTAGAATCATTTGAGACTTTTAACATTTTATTTATCCCTGATTTTACCAAAAAAGATAGAAAATATCAAAATAAGTGCGGCACACAAGAATTTAACTAGGCACCTTTCGGAAGAAAACTGATCAAACAAGCCACAAGGACCAGTATGTTTTTGTATTGTTTTGGGGTTATTTGATCCCTTTAACACTTTATTCCTGATTTTACCAAAAAAAATAAAATAGTAAAATAATTGTGTTAGGAAAGGATCGAACCTCTTTCCTTCCAAAGGAGAAGATTGAATGTTATCACCATATTGTTTATCTGTTTGTGGTGGGAATGGTTCTTTATCTCCATTTTTAGAACTTGCACGTAGTGTTCCAAGCGCAAAGTGTCCAGAGTTGAGCCATGTGGAAAAAAGTTAATGACATCACAAAAGACATTTTCTTTTGTAAAATAAAACACAAATGCACTATATATACGTGTACACTAAGCAATACAATATTTGGTAATATTTGACTTGGTATAGTCATGACATAGAAAGTTAAGTTTAGGTTACATTAGTTTTTCTTTTATGAGAAAGCTCATATATTATATATTGCTTGAGTACACGAACTATGATTTTTTAGATTAAATATGATTTATTTAGTTAACTCCATTACTTATTAGCACGACTAATAACATCTAAAACATGGGGTACTACATCTACAATGCAATATGTTTCTTGCGGAGCTTGGTAACAAGATGGAAATGGAAAGGGTGATGGTAGATGCGCCTTGGATGGTGGGTAGACATGCTATGATCCTACAACCTTATGATGAGCTGCTTTCTGCTTCAGATGGATTAGTGTTTCCAAGAAAGAGAGGGATGTAGAGGCTCATCCTAAAGACTAATTGTAACAACCCGGGTTTTCCCGACAACGAAAAATCCGAACTTTCAAAATTTTTCTTGCAATACGTATGAAGCATGTAGGATCTAGGTCAAACCGACTAACCGCTAACAATCATTGCATTCATGTAGAAATTGTTTGTAGGAGTGTACCGGAGTCCTTTAGTCGGTTAGGGTTTTGTGTCGGAGAAGCACAAGTCCATAGCAACTTACCTCTCAACCCTCTTGTATTATCCCTCTCAGAGATCTCCCGAAATTCTCTCCACGAGTTTTTCTTTTATATAATACCTACCCTCAATTTTTCTCGGAACCTTCTAAAGTCCCTTCGTAAGTTCTTCCTCCCAACTCTATTCGAATTCATCTCGAATCCATACAAAAAAATCTTGACAACTTCCCAAGAAATGAAAGGAGAAATTTCTTTTCTCCTTCCCTTCCTTCCTCTCCCTCCTTCCAGCCAAACCGGCCCACTCCCAGCGTGCAGCCCATGCGACCCACCACCTTCCTGGGCCTGCTCGCACGCGCGCTAGGCCCGCAACCGCGCAGCAGCTGCCGCCTTGGCCCATCCCCTGCTCGCGCCCCCGACGGCCCAGTAGCCCAAGGCCCAACCGCCGCTCCACACCCCTCTGAACCCTAGCGCGGGCAGAGTCACCCCTGTCTCCCAGCGCCGCCGCCGCTAGCTCGCGCAGCGCGCGCGCACGGGGCCCGCGTCCCCAGATTCGCGACGCGTGGCCGCAGCACGCCATACGAGGATCGCCGCCGTCCATCCTTTCGGAGCCCTAAATGCGCTCCTATAAAAACGGAACCGTGGCACTGTTCCTCTTCTCCTCCAGCCGCCGCCGCTCTCTGCTTGCTCGCCTCGCTGCCCCGCCTCCCCACGCGGCGCAGCGAGCCGCCCCACCGCGCCACCGGCCGAGTCGGCCATGACTACAACAGCACCGCAGCCGGCCTCGGCTCCACGCCACCACAACGTGGCCCGGGACCTCGCCACCACTACGCCTGCGGCAGCTGGCAGCGAGGCATGACCATGCTCGTGGGCACCGCCGTTGCCACCGGTCCGGCTGTGCTCCGCGTGCCTTGACGACAAAGTACGCCGACGTCTACTCTGACGACCGCGGCTTCTGTGCCACCCCGACCTCGCCACGATGAGCCACCTCACACCGAGCCTCGCCACTGTGCTGCACCGCGACATAGACGTGGCTGTACCAGCGCCTCGCTGCGTCCCAGCCGCGACGAGCCCGCAACGTCTTGACCCTCACGACGCCAGAGCCAACCAGCGCCGCTGTCCTACCGCCGCTGCAGTGGAGCCGTACTTTCGTTCCTCCTCGTCGAGCTGCTGAAGTCGTGCTGCGGAGTACCATCTTCTCTGCTTGCCGGTGAGCGTCCAACGACCCCAGCTCCTGCCTTTCATCTTGTTACTGTCCTAGACTGACACGGCCTTCGTGCCATCGGATGCCCCTGCAGGAAGGACAGCATACACCAGCCCGGCCTGCACTCCACACTGCCTGTTTGATGCAACCGGTGAGCCACCACAAAACCAAGCTTCCGCCCAGACCGCCCCATGATGAAGTCTGAGCCTGACTTTGGCCTTCGTGCCGTGTTCTACCACTGCTACAGGAAAGCGGCCACCCTACAGAACCTGTCATCGGAGCCCACCCCGTTCACACACTGCCGGCAACGAGCCCGACCCGCGTCAAGTGACCTACCGTCCACAAGCCCTCGGTGAGCTGACCAAAGACCTGACCCTTCCAACCCCTGCTACCGGCAAGATGCCGATAAACCTTCCGCCTTCACCCCCTACCTACCTGCTGCCGGCCCAAGGCCGATGATCCCTCCATGTGTCCAGCCTTCGAGACATGTCTTCTGCAGGGACCTCGTCGACCGTGCGAAGCTAGCGTTAGAAGGCATGATGCACACACGCACTTGCCGTGACCTTTTGTGGCATTCACGCACATCAGACTAGACCTAACCAACCGGATGAAAGACCATAAACACTTAGAACAACCATGACGAGCATCGCCGTCGCGTGCACCCGGGGCGCCACCGTCTAGATGGTGTTCCCGCGTGTTGTAGCTACTCAACCATGACGGGCATCGTTGTCGCGTACACCTTGCCATTCGACATCGGCCTTCATGCTATAATTCCATGCCTTGTTGGGAACCCAGCCATGCACCGCCACCTCCTGGCCACTTGACGCCACCTCCCGCCAGCCTCCGGCTAGCCACAGCCTCGTTTGGCCAGCCTCAGCCCCGCCCGGCCAGCCGCGGCCAGCAAGCAGCCAGCCCACAGCTAGCCGCAGCCAGCCCACAGCTAGCCGCAGCCAGCCCATAGCTAGCTGCAGCTAGCCCACAGCAAGCCGCAGCCGGCCAGAAGGTACTAGCAGCTGGCCGAGAGGAGCTGGAACATGTAGCAGCAAGTCTCATCACTTTCCTTTGACACCGACGTTGTCCGGCCTTCATGCCGTAAACCCATTGCTAGATCTTGAGGCACCGTAGAAGATGTTGGACAGTTGGAGAACCCAATAAATAGATGCTACTGGACTGTTGGAAAGCCCAGTTGATAGATGATGTTGGACGGTTGGAAAGCCAAATTGAAATACGATGATGGTCTAATAAAGAGCCCCTTCTCTTACACGTGTCCGCCAAATTGTACCATATCCTTACAATCTGTCCGTTCATATATCTATTATACCATATCCTTATGATCTATCTGTTGTACCCTATCCTTACACTCTGTCTGTACTGTATCTGTAATACAGGATCTGCCCAACTTCGAGCTATGGAATTGTGCTACTCCACTGTCTTGTCGTGTTGTGTTGTCTTTTGGTCGTGTCGTTGGATCTTATTGTTGGTTGTTCGTCTGTGCACCGTGCCTTCGAGCCGGCTGAGGGATCGTACCTCGTTCGGACGTTGCGATCATGGGATCCGTCCTGCCATGACCGTAATGCCGGGTGTAGCTCGACCTCTCGTTAGTGTAGCTTGTGGCCGTGAGCACGCCTCGCCATGACCATGGAGCTATACCCCGTGTGCCATTCTTTGATTCTTCGTGCTCAGACCCTCGTATGCTTGTACCCTATGCGACCATCGTATTCCTTCGATTCTCGCGGTGACAACCGCACCGCTACGGATTCGGGAGATGACTTAGTGCCAGTGCACCCAAGTCGTGGTACCCTACGAGTGGTTTGCGCACTTGCGTCTTTTACATGTCGCTCTCTTCCGGCGCCCCGTCTATGCCGTGGCTTGTGCGTTGGAAGAAGTAGACCATTGCCTTATTATGTTTCTCGCTCTTTTGTTTCCGTATAGCCCGCTCTGTTCGATTCCAGTCTTACCCATGGCTATTGGATCAAAGACCGGACTAACCCTTTTTAGTTAGCGAAGCTATGATCCATATTAAGATCTTGGACCTATGTGAATCGATCGCTTAAAACCATTTTCACTGAAGGTGTGACTGAGAATATGATATGGATGTGCCTAGCTAACTCCCCTCTCTCCCTCTCTTGATTCTGGGTGTTCAAGCACTTGTATGATTGTACCCGTTTGAATCACAGCCTTGGTACCCTACAAGTGGATTAAACACTCGCACTATTTTGTGCAACATTCATTGTTGGTAATTCCTTGTTCTTCCCTTCTGATCGGCCGTCCTCTGATTCCCGTCTTCTCCGTGGCGTTCGGATCGGAAGATTGTGAGCCGTGGTGTTTGCTATGGATTAGCTCTAGCCTAAACCATTTATTATAAAGCCATATTGGCTTGGCCGTGACATAAGCTTGTGCATAGCAAACCCCACTCTTGTTTCTTTGGCCCGATGAAATCGGACATACGCCGAGAGGGCCAACTTATGCTCATTTTATTATTTCTCTGGTAATATTTGGATCGTCCCGCATCTTGTCGTCTTTTAGTGTATTGGGTGTTTTCTTGCCTTGTATTGCTTCGCGGAGTAGCCGTTTCCGGATTAGCGACGATCGGGCTAAGACCCGCTGGAGGAGGAGAATATGGACGACGACAGGAACCGTGGAGTGAAGTCACCCTGGAGGAGGTGGCCCAGCAGAACAACTACACTAACCGAGGAATACTCATACCACTACTTCCTCGACAACGCAGGTGTTTTGGCAGCACCCTCTTTTAGAGAATCCTATTAGACATGACATGTCTAGAATTGCTAGCGCTTTATATTTATTCTTTTACTAGTATATGATGCATGCTACTACCTAAGCCATTATTACCCTGCTTGCAACCACTCTACCATGCTTCCAAGCATCGCACTCGCGCTCCTGTATATATATACATCTTTCTACCTGCTTGCTTGCATGTTACACCACTTTATTTATTTAACTCCACTCGCATTATATCTGTGATGTGATGTTGATGGAAAATTGGGAATGGCTTACCTGAACATGGAATTATCCACTAGACTTAACCACTGGGAGAGCGTGCTGCGTGTGTCTTGGGTGTGTGGTGAGGGTCGAGTCGACCAAGTGGGATATACGACGAGCTGTGTAAGCAAGTCATGCCGGGGGTGCAACCTGGGTATCCCCATTGAGAGATACCTGTGGTGGCTAATGACTTATGAGGTGGTTCCGAGAATGTGCATTGAAGTCCCGTGAACGGAGGTGCCGTGATGGCACGGGGAGAGTATCTCCTAAGTGGAGATGCCTGCTTGGTCACAACCTAGGATCTGACTAGTGACCGGAAACATCTGGATTTCCTTACTACTCACTCGCTTCTGATAGGGCGGGAGACAGCTGGACTACTTGGTAGGGCGGTGCCACTACTGCTAGGTTGAGAGGTGATAAGGGTGGGCGGTGATGGATGGGAGATTCCAGTACCGTTCTAGATGCGCAGTACCACTGATGGGGCCCGGTACTGCGTCTCCCAGTCTCAGTGTGATGGTGTTGGATTCCGGAATGTCCCAGGGCTGAGTGGCAGGGTGGCATCGACCTAGGCAAGCAAGCACCCGAAATTTTGCCTAGATGATTGTACAACATCGATGATGGCTAATCTTGTGAGTGGTAAAAGCTCTGCAGAGTGTATGGTTGATCGATCGATACATATGCCGATTCGTCGGCTATGGATCCTTTCCTAATGTTTCTGCAACCACTATTAGGAGTGGTGTATTCTTTTCTCCCCTGGTTGATGATTGTCCGGCAGCGTGCCCGGTGTGGCAGTGTGCCATTGAGATAGGACCTGAGAGGGAGTTGGGCTTGTCGACTGAGCGTGAGGGGTGTGTGTGAGGTGATGTATGGGTGGGATGGTGGATTTGGATGGACTGATGGATGGTATTGGGATGGGTAAAACTTGACAAACTATTATAATATTCACTGCAAACCACAGCCAAATGTTAGGATCGCCAGATCCTTTGTCTTCTCTTTTCCACTAAAGCTCATCGGTGCTGATCATGGCCGGCACATATCTGGCGGTGTGCAGATCACCTGACTAACAAAGACGTTGAGATAAGAAAGATTAGGAGGTCTCGTGCCTACGCTCAAGTTTGGTTCAGGAGATAAAGACCATGCTACGCCAAGATTAACTCTAATGGAACCCGTGAAGGAGGAGCCTTCACTCGACGACATACTCCGCCAACTCTGATGACGACTAGATATGCTTCTGCTAGAATAACCCTGTAACAGGTGTCTATTCAGTTGATGTAACATTTTGTAAGAATTTACGATGTATGACTTTAATATCAACTAGTATATAATAATGCGATGAGATCAATCTTTGATTTTATCACATTATAACTCATTCTGTGGATTTTTCCTTCGAGGAAAATCGAGGATGTTTCACTAATAGCCAAGAACTCATCAAGCTCTAGGAAGTTGGGATGATTCAGAGATCAAAGGATTGTGCCATCAGGGGAACTTGAGCTCTTAGTATGTATTTTCTGCTTTTATTTTGATGTATTCTAGTAGATCTTGTAATCGAGCTGCTCATACTCTAGCAAAGCATGTCTCACGGGACATTAGGATAGGCGAGGGGCTATTTGTCCTATGTTGTGTCGATCACCTGGTGATTGTCTCTTTCTTCTACTTGTACTTCACCGTGCCATCTTTTCCTGCTTGACGTCGGCGTAGAGCTTACCAAACCTCTTATCAACTCATAACTCTTCATCATCTCCACATAGTGTGATCAATTAAATCTTTGGCATCGTCCTTAGCGAGCTCAATTATCCAGTTCATTTCGTCCATGTGTTTAGGATCATCATGTTCTTGAAACTTAGAAAGCTCGTCGTCACTACACATAATTAGTATAGAAATCCTATGAGCAAAATATATTAGAAAAAATATGGTTAATGATCCAACATAGCACTTAGACAAATATATTAGGAAAAATCATATAATTACATAACAAAATATGTAAAGGCAGTTTCATGTATTTTTTTTACCTATGTATGCCGTGTAGATGTAGATCATAAAAAGCTTTCAAAATGGTTTCACCATTTTAAAAAATTATGTTGAGCGTTTTTTAAATAATATGAAGTTAATAAAAATTTGCTGCTCACGGTGGCATATAGAATAAGGAAAGAAAAGGAAATTTGGCGCCCACGCGTAGAGATTCTTTCACTTGCCGCCGGAAATTGCCGCCCAACCTGGCCCGCGCGCCCTGCAATTAGCGGACAAATCGGATCGTTAACCTCCCCACCCCGCATAACTGGACCCAGTCTTCTCATTCCTCATCCATCTCGCCAATCATGGCTGCTGCGCCGCCTAACGCCAGCTCCGGGGCAGGAGGGTGCTGTGGGCCACGACGCCTACTCGCTAGGACCTGCAACGCCGCCGTGTTCTCGCGGTCTGGCCAGATCCCCACGAAGAGGACGACGACGAGGCGCAGCAGCCTGCGGCATGGGTCCGACGGCGAGGGTTTATGGTTGCCCTCATCGCGTTGATCCGGCGAGGGGCCCGTCGATCTGGTTGCCAACGGCCGTATGCACATGATATGTTTCGATCTACTGGTTCCATGGATCTCTCCTTCCTTCGATTTTGGTTTTGTTTTGCTTTGATCTACTGATTCCATGAATCCATGCCCTTTTCAGTCATAGATCCTATGTCCTCTGGTCCTGAGAGCTAGCAGCCAGGGTTGATTAGACGAAGAAGCAGACCGCCAACGCCCCTTGGAGGTGCTGATGCAGAACTACTGCCCTTGCCTGCGACAACCTCATCTCCGTTCCATGCCTTGTGAGGAGCCGATGGCCATGTGCGTCAATTGCTGTTTCTGTCTTTCTGATAGCTCACGTCAATGACGAGGATGCGTTGCTGTTGTGCACTTGCACTTCCCTCCATCTAATCTGTCTGGCACCTAAATATTGGATAACAATTGTGTAGGGCTACTTAGAAGTTCCAAGTAGTAATCTGTTGTTTTCTTTATGATTTGAAGAATAATGCCATCTATATTCTATAGTACCTTAAGTATGGTCTGTTATTTAGTATTTATCCAACTTGTTCTTTTGTTTCCAGGAAGGAGTTGAGGTTACATGAGACACTAGATTTCAGCATAGAATGTTTCTATTAAAATGGTACTAGATTTGAAGTAATTTGGTTAGAACCTGTGTGTTTTGCATTAGAAAAGGTGGTTACTATTTTTTCATGTCTGCAGCTTGAGTTTGTCTGATGGAAAAACCACTGAAGCTGAAGCAGCCAATGGCACAGTTACCTGCCGTTTTCGTGTTTGCCAAACAGGAGGTGATTTCTCGCTGACCTGTTTTCTTAATACTGCACCTCTCATGTATGTAGTTTTGCACTTGTGCTATTTATGTATATTTCTATTTGCCATATGCTAGTCCCTGAATTGCACATTCACAACCTTGCACCTATAAAAAGAAAACATTCAGTCCTGGCATATAAGTAATTCCATGGCCTTGCAAGAGTTGGCAGTTAGCTACTAGTCAGGCAACCAGTAGCCTGGCTTAATTTGCTCTGAATTTGGTTTAGTGCAGTAGGTCAGCCTATTGTTAGCCAAGGTAATTGTCACTTGCAGGCACACTAGGTTGCATGCTGGTAGCTAGTAATAGTTTTACCATATTCTTTTAGCTATCAGTTTAGTTTAAAGCCTTTAAATTTAGCTTACCTGCTGTTTGCTTGCCTTGGTTCAGTATAGTAGCAGTACGTAGTGCAGTTCGGCTGGAGGTAAATTTCAGATTTATTGGCTAATTTCAATAAATTATGTACAGGTTTACTACCTCCTACAATGTGCATTGCGGTTTTTACAAACACCAGTGGACAACCTATCTTATTTATTTTTTTTATTCTCCACTTGGTAAGCTATATTTGATTTTAATAGGTTCATTGCCTTACCTTCATGTATTTAGATGTCACTTTTAGTTTCCATTTGTTCTACCAGGTTCATCTCCTTTCCCCATCTGTTACTCGATTAGTTCTTCCCAAATTATTAGTGACATTTTCTTTCTCAAATAATTGCTTGATCCATCGTCTTGTTCTCTTTACATAATTTTGGTAAGTATAATACTAGGGGTTTATGTTAAAGGTCTTGGAAATATTGAATGTGCAATAAGGGAGATGAGGAGATACCTAGGCCATTTGATCAGATTCGTACACTAATTGATGCTTGGCTAATTACACATGTAAGTTTTATTTGTTTAAATTAAAAAAAGTACATGTGCCTATAACATCTTCAAACTGAGTTATTCATCTAAAGCATGTTCCATTGTAGGTGAAGAAAGCTAGAAGTTCATCTCGTACCCGCAATAAGTCGGTACCTCCAACACACGGACAAAGCTAGATGGGCAGCAAAGTAGAAATTTCAAAGTGCACAAGATAGGTTTTAGTTACAAAAGTATTTAAGTAATATTTGTATAATACTGCCACTTTATCTATGTTTCTTTTTTAACACAATTGTCCTGTGAGTAATGGATACGTTGGCTATGGAGTTTGTCAGATTATTTATGTTTTGCCAAGACCGAATGCAATATAATTGATGGTTCACTTCCTATTATTAATCATAGAAAATAGAAAATAAAATAATTTGATTCTAATTTCTACATTCATCTATATATAAAATAAAAACACATATTTTTTGTTGAAACAGTATTAAAGCGTTATGATATAACATGTCTATACTACTACATACTAAAATATAGATGTATGTACCAAATCGTTTCTACAAGTATAAATACACACTATGGCATTACTATACAACGTATCGATATATGTAGACACGGAATAAAGATGTGGATAAATATTGTTTCTACTTTTGTTGACACGTGTTTAGGCGTTACTATAAAGCGTGTCATACGCCACGTCACCTGCCATGTCACCTCTCCACATCACCTGCCACGTCACTTTTCCACATCATCTGCCACGTCGCCGTTCTAAGTCACCTGCCACGTCATCTTTCACGTCACCTACTACATCGTCTCTATACTTCTTAATGCGTAATAATGCGTCACTACAAAACGTGACTATAGTAGTTGACACGAATTGTGAATGTATCTAGAATATTGTCTCTACTGTTTTTTCACACGCTATGAAACGTTTCTATATGACGTAACTACACTAATAGACACGAATTATATATGCATCTATAAAAGCGTATTAATGTGTTTAGACATGCATATAACGTGTCTATGAAACGTCTATTCATCTTGTAGATACGCTTATGGGAATCGTCTCTATGGAGCCAGACACGGTCCATATGAAGACGCTTCTAATACGTTTTTGTAAAACGTGCCTACGTCCCTGTAGAGACGAATAAAAACGTGTCTAGTGTCTAAAAAAAGCGTAGCTATAGGGGGTTTTCTAGTAGTGTACATTATGTCTGCATGCAGGATTTCTACAGGTGCGACGCTGGGTTTGAGGCCCAGGCAGCGCGCGTGCAGGACAAGGTGTGCAGGTCCCGACTCTCGGACCTGTACTACGAGACGTGGCTCCAGTGTATCATCAACTACAATTTTGACGTCCTTAGACAGGTAGTGAGGAAGCGCCATGCCAGGAGCATGATGCTCACGGAAGAGCAGTATCTCTTGGTAAGTAGTACTTTCATGAACAATATGTTGGCTTTATTTCATCTTCTGACACATCAATAACTTGATGGCATGCAGCAATGTCTTGATTGGTGCGCCAGGCACCGCCTCTGTTAGGAGGCCATTGTGGACAGGTGGCTCTCGCCCGAGTGGGCGAAGAAGCACAAGATCCGTTGGGATTGTCGCCTGCAGATGGGTGGGGCGCCACACTACCAAGGCAACCAGAGCCTCAGCGCGTATGCCAAGACATGGGTAAACTTCTTTGTGTTTTTATCTTTTTTTATATATTCTAACACTCAATTGTAACTACTTGTAATCGTCTTTGTGTTTTTCTCGCAGTCCCAGGCGCACCAGGGCCAGGAATGCAATGAGTTCATGGCGTACGCCCTGGCACACAAGGGTAAGGCGACGGCCCCGGACGTCACCTACAACCCGGTGGACGGCCCCGAGGCGTACACCAACGCGAGCGTCCACAGCAAGCTTTAGCGAGTACACCTCAGCGGCTCGCCACCACCATGGGGAGGACTTCGATCCGGCCCACCAGCCCCTGGACACAAACCTCGTGATGAGGCTAGGAGGAGGGAAGCAACACGGCCGGTACTGGAAGGCGGACAGCACTGTCGACTCCTCCTCTGTTGCCAGCCTCGCCGATATTCGAGCAAGGTGCACGGACTCCTCCCTCCCCATACGTCCTCGGCAGCCGAGCTCACAGCAGCAACTGGTAGAGCTTCAGGTTACTACTCACAAACTCGTCGTTCATTGCTTTTGCACGTGTACGTTTCCTTTGCATTGTTTAATTTTTGCGGTTGGAATGTTGCAGGAGAACATGCGGAGGTTGCAGGCCCAGCAGGCGGCACAGGCGGAGGCCCAACGGCAAGCGATGGAGGCCCAGGTGGAGGCCCATCGGCTGGAGATGGCGGCTGTATAACTACAGAGGGCGTCCGAGGAGCAGAGGATGCGGGACATGTTCAGCTTCATGGCGAGACTGCAGGCCTTGTCAGGTGTGGTCATGCCTCCGTCGTTGCTCGCTCCAGTTGTGCCTCCTGCTCCTCCTGTTCTAGGGACTCCGGTTAGTATGTGAACCTGTTGATTTCTTTAGCTTTTGCGCCCGTCCTGCAGATATTCATGATTTTGCTTCTCCTTTGTGCAGCCACAGTTGGCGGGTTCGGCCCCGACTCCAGACGGTGGCCCTTCTCCAACGTCCGGGTGGCCATCTGCCCCTCCTCCACAGTCTGAGAACAGGTGGCCAGGACTAGGATGGTAGTAGGTACCTCTCTTCATGTGCTTCGGACTTATTCAAAACCTAGACTTGTGTTCGTGATGCACTAGAGACATATTTATATGTATGTGATAGATTATTGGATTATATACGATGGATTATGGACGACATATTTGTGTGATGCACGATGGATGGATGATATATGTGAATTTCATAGATTATGGATGATTGGATGATGAATGTGATATATTATGTGCTGTGTGTGATGATGTATATGATATATATGTGATGTGTCTCTTTGTTTTGATGGAAAGCAAAAATAAAAAAATAGCATTTCTGATCTCTTTGCCGAGTGCCACAATCGGCAAAGAGGCCTTTGCCGAGTGCCATGGCTCTGACAGTCGGCAAATCTAGAAAACCTGTGAGCTAGTTTTCCAGATTTGCCGAGTGCCATGGCAATGGCAATCGGCAAAGAATTTTCCGAGTGCCACCCCAGCAGCACTCGACAAAGAGTTTTTTTAAAAAAACAGACGAGCCATTTTCTTTGCCGAGGCTAGGCACTCGCCAAAGAATTTTTTTTAAAAAAATCTTTACCGAGTGTCGCTTGTGTCGGCACTCGGCAAAGAGACCGTTAAAGTTGACGGTTGGACCTTTTTTTGCCGAGTGCTGACTTGTCACTCGGTAAAGGTTTTGCCGACAGGTTCTTTGCCGAGTGCG
Organism: Eremochloa ophiuroides; assembly: GCA_038502445.1. Taxonomy (NCBI): domain Eukaryota; kingdom Viridiplantae; phylum Streptophyta; class Magnoliopsida; order Poales; family Poaceae; genus Eremochloa; species Eremochloa ophiuroides. The sequence goes on along the minus strand of JAHLJS010000007.1, from coordinate 94,993,434 downwards.
ATAAGGTCTTTGCCGAGTGCCCTAGGCACTCGGCAAAGAACCCGCATCCTGTAGTGCTAGGATCCTACGTGGACGCTTAAAAATTACACACATATGCCATTATGAAGAATCTTACTATTACTAATTGGAGGCTTATTTTGAAGCCTCTACATGAAGCCAACTAAGATCTTAGGTGGATATTCTCGAAAAAGAGAAAAAAATCAAAGAAGCCATCACGTGAAGCCACCTAGGATCCTATATGGATGCTTAAAAATAACACACATATGCCATTATGAAGAATTAACCTAAAATAACCCCCCTATATCTATTTCTAAATTACCCTCCTCTGCCATTACGGAAAAATAGTCTAAACTATCCCACCAGTCACATTTAAGCTGTCCTTCCGATAACATCTATTAAATTAATCTATGACTCCTCTCTCTCTCTCTCCTACGTATAAATCATATGTGGCATTTAATCCACAGTATCCACTCATTCACTGGCCATCAACCTCATCACGTTGTGCGTTCCAGCTAGGAGCCTAGGAGACAATGGCTTGATGGGGCAGCATTCGGCCTCCCACATACAAGCAGCAGGTACGTTATAATGTACACGTATTACTCAAAAAAACTTAATCATCAGACAAAAGGTTGAGTGTAGTGTTTTTTGGGTGATAAAAAAATCCAGATGCGTACTACCAACAAGAATTAGCAGAAAGTTCGCGGTTTATGCAGTATGGCTAAAAGCTTAAGAACATGTTGTCCTTCAACTTCAATTATGGGGGGCACAAAATAGTCCTATATATGCGTACAAAACACTACTACAGAAATGATTTTATGAGGCGTCAGCAAAACATTAAAGGAGGCGGGAAGGTCAAGCGACCGCCTCCGTTTAGCGGTGCCCGGGGTGCCGCTTGAGCGCCCGTCTCGGTTAAACATGAACCGCGGCGGTCGTTGTAAAGAAACCGCCTCGGCTAATCGATATTAACAGTGACGGTCGCATTATAACAACCGCCACGGTTAATCGATTAACCGTAGCAGTCATCGTAACATGACCGCCACGGTTAATATAGGTTAACCAAGGCGGTTGTTATAAGGCAACCGCCACGGTTAATTTAAAATTAACCGAGGTGGTTTGTTTAATTTGCCCACCACGGTTAATGCTGCCCAGTATAAATACCTGGGAACTCGATCTTCTCCTTCCTCACACCGCCCCCTCCATTAGAGGACTTTTGAGCTCTATAGGGGGGAGGTTTTGTCACTAAATTTGTTGAAGGGGGCATTTTTGGAGGTTCCAAGAGGTTGGTGCACACGCTCAATACTTTATTTTTCCACTTTTTCATCATTTAAGTTCTCTAGATCTAGATTAGATCTAGTTCTTCATGAGGAGAGAGAAACTTGTTTTAATTTTGTTGATTTGCTCCATATTTTTACAGGTGGTCACCGTATAGTTGCTAGAGGTTGGTAGCACGTACTCTCTAATACATTTGTCTACACTTTTTTCTTTTTTTACTCTCTTTAAATCTATGAGAGAGATCTAGCTACTAGGTTTTCATGTTGGAGCTTGGAGAGAGAAAGTAGATGTAATTAGGTGTTAAATTGCTACATATTGCCTAATATTCTTCCGATATGTGGCGTGTTTCATTGCTATCTAATACGTGAAGGCTACGTATTTTTCGTTGGTTGTCATCGATTTGCAGTTATGGAACGGTCAGAGTGGATGTACAAAATGAAGAGAGTGGAAGTCGAGTACGTGGCTGAGGCTAAAAAAATTGTTGCTGCTGCGAAGAAGCATTGAGAGAGTCTGAATCGAACAACAACTATATGTCCGTGTTCTCGCTGCAAAAACACGAAAGCCCATGAAGACACCGTGGTTCTATCTCACTTGATCAGGTTTGGTTTTGTCGAGAATTACACAGTCTGGATTTTCCACGGTGAGACAACCGATTCGGGTGATCATCATTGGGAGGCGGGCATATGGCCGGTGCTGCTGGTGATGATCAGCGTGATTACATCATAGTAGAGGATTTGTTTGATAATGGCGTGGGCGACGATGATGATGACAATGTTGGTGCTACGTTACTAGAGCCAAAGGATGCGGAGCTCTTCGAGAGAATAGCTAATCGTCTCGTTGAAGATGACGTTCTCTTTGGGTCCGCGAGATGGCTGGAAAATTTCAAGGAGATGAAGCAGGCGGCGATCGATCCGCTCTATGAGAAGGCCGAGTGTCCGAAACACATGACGGCGTTGTGTTTTGATCTCAAGTTGCTAATGGTGAAGGCTCATAATGGTTGGTCAGACACTAGGCTTCAACGAGCTATTAAGTCTCCTTGGTGAGGCTTTTTCAAATAGTAAAGTGCCTGCCAATACCTATCGGGAGAAGTAGTTGATCCGTCCAGTGGCGATGAAACTCCAAAAGTTCAACGCCTGCCCTAACCACTGCATCCTGTATCGGGGCGCCTATGAGAAATTGGAGCGTTGTCCGCACTGCAGTTTCAGTCATTGGATGAGGAAAGCTGGTTGTCGCGGCGATGATGTCGATGGACCCTCTAGAAAGAAGAAGTAGAAGACCACGAAGAGTAGTGCTGTAAAGCCTCAAGAACAGGATGAGGAGGAAGAGGATTACACACAGAGACGGATTCATGTGTTGTCGATGTGGTACCTACCCGTAACTGACCGCCTGCGTGCTCTATTTGGGAACCCCGAGGATGAAAAGCTGATGTCGTGGCATGCCTCTAGCGACCGCACAAAGGATGACGGCAAGCTGCGACACCCTTCCGATGCTCGACAGTGGTTCCCGATGTTTGGTGTAGAGGCTAGGAACGTCCGGTTCGCGCTGAGTACCGATGGGATGAACCCATTCGGTGATCTCAGTAGCAGCCACAACACTTGGCCTGTCATCCTGACTATCTACAATCTACCTCCGTGGTTATATCAGAAGCGCAGGTATCTTCTACTGACAATGATTATTTTAGGACCAAAGTAGCCTGGCAACGATATAGGTGTGTTCTTAGAGCCTCTCATGGAGGACATGAAGATACTATGGGAAACAGGGATCGACATAATAGATGCGTCCACCAAGGAGTCGTTCACTCTAAGAGCCATCATCTTTGTCACCATCACCGATTACCCTGGTCTTTTCTCGTTGTCAGCGCAGATCAAAGGGAAGACTAGTTGCGTAGTTTGCCTTGACAGAACCTGCTACACTTATCTCAAGGGATCTTACAAGATTGTGTACACGAGGCACAGACGATTCCTTGTGAAAGGGCATGGGTACCGAAGAGTCGTGATGAATAAGTACTTCGACAACAGTGATGAGCCACAACTTGAAGAGCCAGAGAGGACGAAGTACGAGGGGAAGGTGTTTTGAGATGGTGAAGGACCTGGATGAGGTCAAGTTCAGAAAGAAGAAGAAGAAAGACAAAGACAGGACCACGGTAAAGAAGAAGAGAAAGAGGGATGAAATTGAGAGAATCTGTCTTCGTTTCTTTCAAGAAACAATCAACTTTTTTCAATCACTTATCGTATTGGAAGGAGCTACATACGCCTCATGCAATCGACTGCATACATCTGGAGAAGAATGTCTTTGAAGGCACGATCGGCATGTTGTTAGACATCAAGACAAAGACCAAGGATGGGCTGAAGTCACGCACTGATCTCGTGCACATGGGCATAAGGCCTGAACTTCACCCACGAACTTCACATTCTGTTTGTTATAATACTGAACCTGACAAACTTAACCGAGGCGGGCAAATAATAATGCCCGCCTAGGTTAATATTAACACGGCGGGCGCTTAAGGATGCCCGCCTAGGTTAATATTAACCGCGACGGGCGCTTAAGGATGCCCGCCTCGGTTAATATTAACCGCGGCAGGCATTATTATTTGCCCGCCTCGGTTAAGCTTTGCCTATATAAGGCCAAGCACTTGGCCGAATTGGCCAAGTCTTCGGCATCTCTTCGTTCATCCCAAAGGGCTACCGAAATTTTAAACCCTAGCTAGCGCGGCCGCTGCCGCCGCCGCCACGTGCCCGCTATTCCTCGACGTGCCCCGCGACTCCGCGCCCCCGACCTCGACACTCCCGACGTCCGCGCCACCGGCCTCCTCCGCGCGTGCTCGGAGCTCCTCTCCTCGGCGTCCGCACGCTTGGAGCTCCTCTCCTCAGCATCCGCTCGTGCTCGGAGCTGTTCTCCTCGGCCTCCGCATGCTCGGAGCTCCTTTCCTCAGCGTCCGTGCATGCTCGGAGCTGCTCTCCTCGGTGTCCTTGTGCTCCTTCCCAGTGCCTGAGGTTCTTGATCTCCGGCTCCCACTGTCTTCTCCCGCTCCGGCTCCAGCTGCGCGCGCCCTATGATGTTTTGCTGCCTATGATGTGAACACCATGATGAATAGCATATGCCACTGCCTGTGATGCCATGACTTTCCTGTGATGCCTGTAATGCCATTTGATTAATTGACAGTAACCTAGCTAAACACTTGTCCTTTTTGATTCTGTGGTGCCTATGATGCCATTTGATTAATTGTCATTAACCTGAGCACTTGCCTTCTTGAGTCTGTGATGCCTGTGATACGATTTGATTATTTTTCAATAACCTGAGTACATGCCTTTTTCTTTGATGCCTATGATGCTACTTAATTCATTCCCAAAAAGTTGAGCACATGCCATTTTCATACTCTCCAGTCTACTACTACCTACAACTATGTCTCTACTATTAGTTACTACTCTGTGTACTATTACTCTGTCGACCCTCCACTTTTTTTATGCTAGTAATGTACTGAGGCTTTTCTGCTTCATTCAAAACCTATTGTATGGCATGTGCAATGATGACCTTTTTTTGATTCTAGTCATGTGCTGAGGCTCTTCTACTTCGATTGATAACCAATTCTCTGGCATGTGCAATGATGAACTTTCTTTGATTCTACTAATGTGCTAAGGCTCTTCTACTTCGATTTACCTATTCCCTGGCATGTGCAATGATGAATATTTTTTGAGTGTAGTAATGTGCTGAGGCTCTTCTACTTTGATTAATAACATATCCCCTACTCTTACTACTCTACTCTACTCTCTACTACTCTTACTGCTACCCCTACTCTTACTACTCTACTCTACTCTCTACTACTCTTACTGCTACCCCTACTCTCACTACTCTACTCTACTCTCTACTACTCTACTACTCTACTACTCTAGTCTTACTGCTTAAAAATCATCGTTTGGTGGTGCCGGAGTGATGACTGTACGTGCCGAGGAAAGAACACAAGCGATATCTGCAATGTTTGTTTCTCGGCCGTACAGTCATTACTCTGGAACCACTCGGCTTTCATAAACTCTACTACTTTAATTAATACCCTATTGTATGGCATGCGCGATGATGAATTGGTTTTGATTCTAGTAATGTGCTGAGGCAGTGGCATATGCTGATGATGTGAACCATTGGAAGCTGAGGCAGCGGCTATGATGATCTATCACCCCCACTACTTGTAAGCTACTAAACTAGGATGGCTTGTATACCTTATCCAAGCAACCAGTTTAGTAGCGATGTGATGACAAGGGGGAAGAATCTGAGCCAACTATGTAAATCTTTTTTTAAACAATTTTTGTACTTTTCTTCAGCTTTTGTATCCATACTCGTGTATGTAACTTGAAAAGAATGTAATTGTGTCATGAGATAAATAAAATGAAGCTATTATGGTTTGAAGATTTTATATATATGTACTCATTACCATTTGTGATTAAAATTATATGAAATGTCGATATAACTCTCTTCTTCGTAGCTAATTAAAGTAATGGCTAGCGACAAGGAGGACGAGCCCCAAGGCGAATGGCGCGAGCCTGCCCCGGAGGTGATGAGTAGCAACAAATCAGAGAGCACCGAGTACGAGAGTGAAGTGTCCCTATCACCACGGCCTCCTAAGAAACCCCGTGTAGAGGTGGAAGACAAGGACTATAACCCAGACGAAGAATCACGAGCAACTCGTTGTTCTCGTCGCGAACGGATAGCTGCTCCAGACGAGGATACTACAACACCTCGAGTCGAGGTAGTTGCATCAATCGACGTTACTTCGCTAAACATCTCCACCCTAACTCCTGCTAGTAGAATGTAACAGAAGCAAGTTCTTATTCTCGTCAGGTACCGGTGGTGTCTCTTTGTCTGGAGTTTCCTGATGACGAGGAGGAAGAGGAACAACAACCCACTCCTCCCTCCACGTCCGGCTCAAAGAGGAGAAGGGGCGAACACGGGAGGCATAAGAAGAAATACGATGTGCATGTTATACACGAGGTGGGGCTGCAAGGAGAGCCATTGCGGCCAATTAACATCCTCGGTCCCTTCAATAACCAGTGCGCCTATATAGTCAGGGAGAAGGTGCCAATCACTTATCAAAATTGGAATTCAGTCCCATAGGAGTATAAGGACCATGTGTGGGGACAGGTCAAGAGGCGGTTCACCTATCCTGCTAGTTATGACAAAATCAAGTGTAAGGCACATGTGATGCACATGGCAGGCAAAGCCCTTAGAAACTTCAGGTCAAAACTCAACAAGGACTACGTGCAGAAAGGGGAGACACCCTTTGCCGCTTAGTTGTCTAAAGTATGGGATGTTTTCATCAAACAAAAGCAAACCCCAGAAGCAAAGACCAAGAGCGAGCGGCTCTCTGAGCTCGCAAAGAAGAACGTGCATCACCACCACTTGGGCATGACAGGGTATGCTGCTAAGAAGCCAGTGTGGAGAGTGGAAGAGCTGGCGTTAGTTGAGGCAGGCCAGGGTGGATCTGTACGAAGGAATAGAAGAGAGGGCTCAGGACTTCCTCAAAGCCTGTAGACCCAAAAAGCTAAAGGAGGGCAGGACGAAGTTCAACGAGCCATAGACTGAGGAGGCCGAGAAGAAGATCCAGGCGATCGCTGCAGCCGAGAAGAGGGGGTCATTTCAATCTAACAGAGAGAGGGATCAGCTGTCCGAGGCATTAGAAAACATCGAGCACCGCGGCCACGTACGTGGCGGTTCATCGTGGAAGAATTGGAAGACTATCGACTCATGGCAGTCCAACGCGTCCTCCCGCCGCACCAGGCAGGCATACAAGGAAAGACATATACAGAAAGGGCGCGATGAGGCAATGCAGGAAATGATGATGGGAAAGATCAGGGAAGCGTTCACAAGCAACGACCTAAGAATGGTGGAGATGAGAGCAGAGATGTTTCGCCAGGCTGGCATGGAGTGACTGGGCACTTGGTCTAATTATAAGCCACCTGCAGAAGGAGAGATAGTGACGCCGGAAGAACCAGCCGTTGAAGGAAGGATGGTGCCTCCAACCGGAGGACTTGATAGGTATCCAGTCGACGATATCATCGAACCAATGCCATGCAAAATTGCCGTGCCCTTCGGCAGGTTCTCTAGGAGACAGATGGCGGTTGGCACGGGAATGACATTGCCAGGATGCACCTACGGCGGCAAGAATATTCTGACAAGGTATGCCAAGGTGCTCATCATCTCCGTCCACCCGGATCACGCCGATGATGAAATCGACATACCTACTCCCGACGGCAACAGGTATCTTAGAACGTTTGTTAACAAGGAAGTGCTTTGGGAGAAGTCAAACACATATCTAGTGGACAAACACCAACATGAGGCGGGGGCCACTACTACGCCAAGCAGTCAACAAGCACCGGGCACTCCACCAGGCAGCCTAGGAGCAGGGGGCAGTTCATGACTAGGGGGCAGTCCGCAAGGTAGTCCATGACCAGGGGGCAGTCCAATAGGCAGTCCACAAGCAGGAAAAGGGGCGGCACCATCACCAGACACCACTGTGCTGCCTGCAAGTAAGCCAAAGGGTGGCAAAGAGGCTTGTTCGCCCGCACCAAAAGAGCAAGCAGAAGAAGAGGATCCGCCAAAACGGGAGCCCAATCGCGAGTACACCAACATGGAGAAGGCGGTCATCAGCATAGTAAAAGAATATCGAACCTCAACTACGTTTCTAAGGTATGTTTATGGAGTGAATTAATAGCCAAATGATATGTATGAGGAGTTACTCGCAAAGTTTCTCACTCCTGACTATCTCATGCACAGGCCGAAGTTTCCAGCTGGTTGGCCCCGTTCCGATGATTGCCCGGAGCGTTACGAGCATGGCAAGTTCATGTTAACCAAGGGCAAGCTCTTGGAGGAGCCGTGGGACGTGAGGCGGTTCCATCTTTGGTACATGGAGGCGGCGAAAGCAGGCCTGCAAGATTTCTGTGTCCACTTGCCGAAGGACTACTTCTCCTTGCGCACAGATGAGATGGTGGTCGTCGATTTCCACGACATGCATAGGCTCCTGTGGCGCAAGGACCTCGACCTCACTCAAGTCACCTTGTTTGCATATTGTAAGTTAATGAAAACTTTAATTTCGTGCCACGGTATGATCGAACGATAGTAATAATGTCATGACTTGTCCTTATAGGATGTAAGCCTATGTATGCGAGAAATTGGGAAAAAATTCTTTACCTCTCTCTGATGCATATTAATGAGAGAGTCATCAAGGGTTATGATATACCAGACGATCACGAGGACCTAGTCATGAACAAGCTCAACGGAGAAGGTTGTATCCTTGCCGCCCACCAGTTCGGGTAAGTAGAATGGATCCTAGCTTTCAAAGTCCAAATATGATGCTTCACCGTACCACTGCTAGGATTTAAAATGTGTTTTATTGTGCAGCGAGGGAATCATGGGCCATTGGATTACATTTATAATCTATCCACAGGACGGTAGGGCCTGTGTATTCGACTCTTTGGACACACCGAAAGAAGGGTATCAGGAATTTACAAACGTATTGAGATTGTAAGTGAATGTACTTGTCCTTTTACGCTTT